>JAOVVA010000009.1:8171420-8183891 GCA_028565275.1 Leiocassis micropogon | reverse complement strand
ATACCTATGATGAAAATTACAGGCCTCTCTCATCTTTTTAAATGGGAGAACTTGCACAATTGGTGGCTGACTAAATATTTTTTGCCCCACTGTAGGTCTATGAACCTTTTCCCTTAAGTTATGTCAGTATTTAAATTATTTTGGCCTCCACTGTCTTTATGCAATTATCCAATCAGACATTCAGGTGGCAGCAGCTAAATCTATAAAATTATGCAGATACAGGTTTAAGAACAAGTCATGTGATGCAACAGTATTTGGATTATTATTGAAATACAGCTTTTAGAAACTGTTGATATCCTTTTCTGTCTCTAGAGTTTAAACAGAACAGTGCAAGAGAGAAAAAAACATCCAGTCAGCAGCAGTTCTGTGGGTGGAGGTCAGAGGAGAGGGGTCAGAATGGGTTAAGCTGACAGGAAGGTTGCAGTAACTGAAGTAACCATTACTTAAAACCATGGTGAGAATCAAAATGTTTAAGAATGCATTTTGAACCTTGAAAAAGACGGCTACAACAGCAGAAGCTCTCATTGGGATGCACTCCTGTTAGTCAAAATCAAGTACCTGAGGTTACTGTGGGCACCGAAAATGGGCAAAAGTTTAGAAAACCACCAGGAGGGTTTGTTTTTTTTTCTTTTCCATTTTTTCACCTATCTAGTTTTGGTAAACCAGTTGATGAGATTATCCACTGTCGTACTGCCACATGATTGCATGTTCAGGTAAAACCGTGGATGACCCGGGGTACAGAAGATCAAGGCATGCAACATGATTGAAAACAACCTGGATATTCCAACCTTCAGGGCTACTCAAACAACTAGATTCGATTACACTCCTACTCATTTAATTTACAAAGATATGGGTATGACTGCTCGATACTTCACTCAAATACAATACGTCTGCCAATGTTAATGTATTTGAACTACTCCAACAATACAGCAGAGTGCTGATACATGTTGCATGCTATTTCAGTCATACCTATCATATTGATTGGAGTGACATCAATATCATGTCTGTGCTGCTTACTGGAAGTACTAGAAGTCTTTTTCAATATTCCCAGGGTTTTGCAGTAATCAAACAGAACATGAAGTATACAGAGCGATTGAGACTGAGAGAGAGAGAGCTACAGATTTTTCACAGCAAGTAGCATGTTGCTGTGTGTCCTGTAGAGCTGGCTTTGATAGGCCTCTGTGTGTGTGTGTGTGTGTGTGTGTGTGTGTGTGTGTGTGTGTGTGTGTGTGTGTGTGTGTGTGTGTGGTTTGCTGATGCTATGTCACAGCAGAAAGCGACCCCGCACAGCTTAGGTGAGTTTGACTGGTCACTGGGGCTTTGTTTATTGTGTTATACACCCTACTGCTCAAGGTGCTTCATCTGTGCCCTGTGCCTAGCCGTCTGAAGGGACATGACAGCACTTCAGTTCGGTTAACATCAACATGAACCCCACTCCCACACGCGCACTTCTACATTACTTATTTTTTCCAACCCTTTAACCCAAAGTGTCTACGGTAAAATCTACCTCGACTGAGAAAATGAGTGGTCCATATCACCCTGGAATAATAGTGAAGAACACAGACACCAAAGCACATTGATGATCACCCAACCCAGGCGTGATATGTATCCCTCGATATGTAAGGCCTGAAACTGAGATGCTTGATATAGTGAGCTATGTTGCTCCAGATTCTAAATACTGTAAAAAGCTTAATTACAACAGCTTACTCTTTGGGCACACCATTCCTCTCATAAGGTGACTAAAATGAATCATTTTTGGCCCTTAAATGGTCTCCTATAGGGGAATATAAGCACAGAGCTTGAACGGGGTTTGAAGCTCTATGGCAGTTCTACTATTTAAACTCATAACCTTCTAGTAGATCAAGTGGAACGCTAACCGAGGAGAAACACGCACACACACACACACACACACACACACACACACACACACACACACGCACTGTTGTCTCTTTGACTATATATCTTCCTTTTTCCCCAGAACCTTTGCATAGAAATTAGAGATGCTCTCTATCTGACTGCAGCAGAGTTACTTCATTAGATGTAATGGATCAGCTTCCACAACTCTGAAATGAAGTTTCTTTTTTCCTGTAAACACTATTTTAACCCAGACCTTTAAGATAAACTGATAATCTGCTGATGATTTGCCATCTTGTTCATTCTCTTTCGGCCATCAATATTTTACATGTTAATGAGATTAAGTGTCGAAATGTATAAAGTGTATGTATACTGAGCCAACAGCAGGAATCTGAGGCTTTTACATTTGACATTTGACGATGTTCCATGTCCAGTTTCTGTAAGCCTGTGCGCAATGTAGTGTTAGAGTACAACTTGATTTAGTCTTCTCTAACACATCTAGCTCAAGGATTCTCTGTGTTGTGTATTCTGACATGCTGTTCACTGACAGCTAATCAAGTTATCCTCCTCTGACTTTCCTCGTAAACAAGAACTGTCACTCACTGGATGTTCTTTGTTTTCTGTACTATTCTGTACACACTCTAAAACTATTATGCATTAATATCAAAGGAGATCAGCAGTTTCTGGAATACCTAAACTGGCACATTTCATATTTTTATCAATTGGTGTTCATTGCAAACTGTAACTATTGACCTGTATATTCATGATTATGTCCATTGTGCTGTTGCCTCACAGTATGTTTAGATGAAAAGAAATCATCATTTAACTGCCTTTTGTATTTAATCTGGTTATCTTTGTGCAATTGACAGCAAAAAAATAAATAAAAATCAGGAAGGGGCAAATACGGCACATCAATCTGTATTTTCAAGTATAAATATGGATCATAAAAGGAACACTTGTATTATATAAGATACAAATGTAATTGTACTCTTAACATAATGGAATATATATTAAATAACGCACTTTAGACTTTTTTGCGCATAAGATATGAAAATATTCATGCTTCTGTGGCATAATATAATGCCCCTTATAATGTATTAACATATGAGCATCACTGTATAATATGCCAATGAACTCTCACGTGTATACAACGATGGCGATAGCAAATTTATACATGAATTTATACATAAAAACTCCTCCAGCTAGCTAGTGGATCTAGGTTGCCAGTCATGTACATGCCTACAGGGCAAGAAAGCTCCTAGAAATGTGGAAAGGGCAGTGAGGGGGACCATGAGGCCCATGCATTGCTAATTATCCCCCAGCATATCCGGCATTGCTGGTGGAGTAAAATGCACAACTAAAACTGTGTTTTTTTTTTCACAGAAAAAAATGTGGGGAGATTTATTATTTTTATTAGACTTTTTGATTTATTTTTGTATGGTTAAATATGATATTGGTTTGGATACTTGATTATGGTATAGTGCGGTTGATAGTTATAAAAAAGGCAATAATTTAACTCTTAATAATTTAATAAAAAAAAGATTGACATCATAGATCAATCATACATTTATAGTTAAATGTATATTCTTTCAATAATTGGAAATCGTTATGTATTAGATCTATCTGCTATTAAATTTAGTGTGTTTGTGATTTAATGTATCTATAAAAATAGCTAATACTAGAATTTATAGTATAATTACATAATTATAATATTATAAATTATAAATAATTACTTTTCTTTCACTCACTATTTACGAATGTGGTAGATCCCAGGAAGACTGAGCAAATCCATTTTGAATGGCAAGGCAATAGATTGCAGGGAATCTTGTCCATCACAGTGGTTCCTAATCCTGGTGCTTGAGGAACACCTGCCCTGCACATTTTAGTGTTTTCTCAGCTCCCAGCACATCCAATTTAAATAATCGGCCAATTAACTTTTTTTTTTTAAAGACATCCGATCAACATGTTTTTATTCCAAATGGCATCATATGCTGAGTCCATCCATCTAGCTACAGAAGAACATTCTTAGTTGTTAAACAGCAGGAAAATTCTTATATTTCTATTCCATGCAGATGTTTATATTATAACAAACCATTTTATAATATCTTCATGACAAATTTTTAAGACTTGAATTCAGATCCAGTTATCCAAAGTCTACAGTGAAAATTTCCAGTAAATAAAATAATTAAAAAAAAACCTTCAATGTTAGAGGACAAACATGTAACATACAGTATATTAGAGGAATGTATTGTTGAAATGGACTTCTGACATTTTACCCTCCTTTGTAGGCATTCATGCTGAGGATCTTTCATTTTTGTCACAGTGCGATGCGTGTATTACTGTCCAACCATTCACAAGTTGGTCTATTACGTGACTTTCATACTTGCTGACAGACAGAAATAGAAGAGTCTGAAGTATCTGCTCTGTGGTTACAGTTAAACAGCAGTGACACTGTGAGTGACACTGTGACCTTAGAGTAGGTGTCTCAAGGTTTTACACAGACTAGAGTTACGTACACAGACACAACGTCTCCTCTGGGTTTTTAGCACTGGGTCTTCATGGCTTGTGTCAAATTGTGTCACATTTGTGTGACTCATTAAATGCTGTTATACAGTGCATAATACAAAAGAATTTGCAAATTTTTATCCATAAATAATCCGTTTTGCTTCACATCACTCTTTACCCCCCTAGATCACTTTGGGAACATATTTCCTGACACAAAGCTGTATTACTGTACTTACAAAATTGATTCTTAGCCAGAGAAGATTCCTATTATACATTTTCCAATCGTGCAACTGTGTTTCACATTCTACTTTTTCAATTTCATATATCTGACTGCACTATATATATATATATATATATATATATATATAGATAGATAGATAGATAGATAGATAGATAGATAGATAGATAGTAGAGCGCAGACTCTTTACCATAGTAAAAATCTAATAAAGAACCAACATAAAATCCCAAAAAAAACACAAGCATTATAGCAGTGGCTATGCAACAAACAAAATACTAATGGAATTGCTAAAAGTATTACTGATATACCAAGGCAGGAAATTTCATAGATCAGGAAACACAACAGTTTAAACAGGAGGAAAAAAACAGACCAGATGCATTTTGCGGAACAAACTGAACTGTGGACTTTAAACAGACAACATAATTAGATTAAACAAGGTGCAGGTGAACACAATGAACATCATGCGTCTGACATGTAACTGCAGTCAAGTGAATACTGGAAAGTTTGGAACACAAAGATGAGAACACTGGGAAAGGATGACACCTGTTTTCTCTTACTTTATAGCAGATATTTGTATAGCAGGATTTCTTCTCTGATGAATCTAATAAGACAAAAAGAAAACAAGCTTGTCACATTACTGAGAAACTACAAAAATTAAAACATGCAAATAGCCATGCTATTGAAGGAAAAGAATTTAGAATTATATTGAAGAATTTTAGGAATTTAGAATATAGGATAAGAATATTAATGCAATATTCTAAAGATATATAATTTTTCTAGAACAGCAGGTTCGTTATTTATTTATGATGAAACTAGGTGGGGTACACCCTGGATGTCGTGCCAATCCATCACACAAGCATGCACACACTGACACACTCATTCACAAGCTACAGGCAATTTGGAAATGCCAACCAGCCTAATATGCATGTCTGTGGACTATATAAGGCTACCTGAAGGAAACCCACCAAGCACGGGGAACACGCATGCATGCAAACACACAGACCCAAAGGCAGGACTCAAACCCTTGAGGCTCCAGGTGAGAGGCCACAGTGCTAACCACTACGTGACCATGCAATCCCAACACAGTTGACACACATAGTGTAGGGAATGTTCAGTGTTTTTATATTTAGTCGTATTAGCACTTAGTTGTAAGTACTAGGCTTTTGTGACCTACAGTATGGAATGCAAAATAATATCTCACTCATTAAAATCCCTGTGAAAAATAAATGAGATCACTTTGGTAATGTGAGTTTAGATTACATTGGCTTGCCCCAAGAGTGGGACAAGCAAGGGACTCCAAAGCCAAGTGGACTGTCAGGCTTGAGGCATATTTATGAGAAACTGACCTCATTTTTAATACGTGGCCATTTAGAGCTCATCCTCAAAATAGAACTAGAAAAAAAAAAAAGTTGTCATTTATGTCATGTTTTAATTCATGCTGCTTGACTCACACTTATGAAGAGTGGAGGAGGAGACACAGGACTTCCCCAGACATGTACTTTCCTGGTTATTTATCTATCAGCGCAGCCTACACCATGCTACGTTTATAATTAGTTCAAGTCGTTTCCAGTGCAGATCAAGTGTTGTCAGAAGACGCATAACAAATACTAATTATTGCATAAGTATTGCTTGTACAATTAACCTGGATTTTGTCTATACTGTATGTCAGCCTTCACACAACCACTAATTGAAGGAAGATGGAAAGTGTCTGCCGTGCCCCTAGCCATGCCCTTCCACAAAATCCCATCAGTTATGAAATCATATAAAAACACCACTTTAGATGGAATAACAACTCCATTTAAATCATACAATGCCTCTTTTTTCAAATCATACTTCTCCTGGTGGAGCTCATAGCACACATCTCCTGTAAATGGTTCAATGCCTCATAGCAGCACTTAACATAACATCTTCTTAGTAATGTTAATAGCAGTTCAAATAAAGCTATGATTATTGTGAAAGCGTTGAGAGAGCCAAGAGAGAAAAAAAGGAGAATGAAAGAATGTATGACACGATTCCTGCAGAACCAGCATGAGTGTCAGGTATTCCATATATTAGACCCTGTACATAGTATATAACTTCCAAACTCCCAGAACCCCTGTACCATTCACATTACATACAGTATTTACTGTAGCTTCTGCTGAACTGTCATTTTGCCAATGGAGTAGTGCAGACCTAACACAACTGAGCGCTGTAGACAGTTCCCAAATTGTAGGATGCTTTATTTTTGATATCTCAACAAATCCAATGTATGAACTGTTTCTTTTCATATTACTTTGCCAGTGAACAAGACAAGGGAAAGAAGCTTGTAGTTCAGTGCATTTTATTTATACAGAAAACTGGGAAAAGGATCAAATTCAAAAACTACAGTACAGAATGGCTGTGGAGACAGACAGCAAAGACCAGGTTTGTCATTATAGCATGATGTAGACAAACTACAGTACTGTGCAAAAATTAAATATAAGTTAATTACGAATATAATAAAAGAATCAAATGTTTTACTCTGACAGGTTGCCTAAAGATGCCCGTATACTTATCACCGACCTGATCATCTGCCTCACCTGCACTTCTTGCTCTCTGGCTTATGGCTTAAGTTAGATGTTTTTTGCTTGAATGATTTATAGGTCACTGAGTGGCTTAACAAACAAAAACAATCCTCCAAAACTGGTCAAATACAGAATGCTTAACTCATTTATATTTTGTGAAGTGGTTCTGTCTGACAATACCAAGCCTCAGTTCTGTGTCTGACAGGGATAGGAACCACCAAGGACTTCCTGATACAGTGTTATCACTAAGTGTTGATTTGATTTGTACTGCGATTCTGTAAATATCATTATTTTATAAATATCCTGACATGCTGGACAGAATTTACTGAAACTTTTGCAGTAGTCAGATATCTGCCTTAAAGTTTAACCTGCACCATAAGTGAAATCAAAATGTGAAGTAAAAGTGATGTTATGAACAGTTATCTACAGTACTTTAAAATAAGATACTAATAAGCTAACCTGCTCAACACCTGCACTAACAGATTTTAATTATAAGATCAAAACTGAATATTTTTCCTGGAAATACTTACTTTCACTGCTGAAATAACAGAACAGAGTCGTTTAGAAAAAAAACCAACACATTTTCTCATCTGTAATTTACTCCCTGATTACCGAACAGGGAGTGTATTTGGCTGACACTTTACCTTATTAATAAGTTGAGTTCTGCTGTACAGAAAGACAGGCAGACATGTATGTGGGCTTCAACCTGAAATAAAAATATCACTGATTACATTACAGTTGATCAACTTATGTTGGTTGATTTAATCTTTTAACTCTTTCTACAAACTCTTTCCCCATCAGTGACGAGTACTTCAGCTAGTATACAGTATATCTCACTCACTCATCGTCTATACCACTTTATCCTGTATTCAGGGTCACGGAGCCTATCCCAGGAGACTTAGAACACGAGGCGGGGTACACCCTGGACAGGATGACAAACCATCGCATGGCACTCACACACTCACACACTCACTCACACTACGGGCAATTTGGAAACGCCAGTTAGCCTAAACTGCATGTCTTTGGGCTGTGAGAGGAAACCGGGAGGACACCCATTAAGTACGGGGAGAACATGCAAACTCTATGCACATAGAGATGGGACTCGAACCTGGCTGGGAATCGAACACGGACCGTGGAGGTGCAAGGCAACAGTGCTAACCGCTACACTACACCTATGCTAATATACATAAATTTTATGATTTAAATATATTTTTGTATTCATTTTGGAGTCTGTGTGGATGAATACATGAATTTTGCCACGCGAAAGAATCATGATACATAAATGAATAAATTTTTTACCCAACTCAGGGATTCTGGTATTTAGACTTTGCTACGCACATGTTTTTCAATTTCTGTCTTTACCCCATTTTTGCTCTTGAATACATCATCCTTGTTTTTTTCATTACATATATGAATTCTGTTTTGGATTTGACTGCCTCTCTCTTCATGATAAAAAAAAAATGCTAAACTGCATTTGCATCTGCCAGTCCTCTCATCCTGACAAGAACCAACAGAAACTCTCCATTATATTCAAAACCACACTCAGGTACACAACAAGCTTTCACAATGTTTCTGCTGAATTTGACTAATAAAAAAAATTCCCAATTATTTGGTTTGAATTATAGGTATTCAGAATATGAAAGTGGACAAAGTTTTCTTTTTTTTTTCTTTTTTTTTTTTTTTACAACAGTGTCCCAAATCTCTAGAATAGAGCAAAATTTCTTGTTTCATTATTTACTAAACTTGGAGCTGTGAACAAGCACTGACACAAAGGGAAAAGCTAAAAATGAGAGACAAAGTTTCAATGCACAATATTGCCTGAGAAAATAACCTTGCTCATGCAGTGCAACAGTTTCTGTCCAACCTTTGTACATAAAATATGTTGTGGGGGAAAACTGCACGAAGCAGTCAGCAGAAAATCACAGAAGAGGGAATTTCATCATGATATCTCTAGCACAAATATGTTTCTCTTGGAAATATTCTCCTGACCTGTTGACTTATTTGTGGGTATTTATAATAATGGCCAGGAAAAATAACAGTACCAAACCCACCTATAAAGCCACAAATCAAAGAGCTACAGTATCTTATTAGGAATCTTGTTCATCGTAGGAGTGAAAACAGTCTGAAACTTTTAATGAGCTTCCCATCTTCAAAACATTTGTCTGGTCAGGACTGAACACAGACTCCTGCCGGTCTGCGGTCCAGAGAATGCTGGATGAGTGAAATACGACTGCCTACAGTCTGTTTCTATTGGGACAAATTTGCACAACAGCTTTTATAACTGTCAATTGATGTTGGCATTCACTTTTATAGGCTTGCAAATGTGTGTATTACAGCATGAGCAACTATTTATTGATTTGTGGCTCATGTGATTGTTTACACACTTCATCAGACGGAAATTGCAGGCTATTTGTCACTGCACGAGAGAAAAATAGGTTGGTAATAATATAATATGCTAATGCATTTAATATTAATACAAACACAGATACAAATCATTTTTATTTATCTATTTACTAGGGTTAGGGTTAGTGTTGAAAATGAAAGTTTACTCTTAACATCAAGACTAGCTGTGTGCAATGGGACAGGGATCCACCACTCTGCATCATTATTAAGAGAAAATTAATGGCACATAAGATTTTCTCAGCACTGCATCTGAGCTAAGCTTTGTTAAGCTTGATTAGTCAAATATAAAATTTTAAAAATATGAAACTTTCAAGCTTGATTAGTCGGTGACATTAAAGAGAAAAATTATTATTTCCTGTAAGTTCAGTGCATCTGATTCAGAAGCTGAATAAAGTTCAGATCCCATGGTCCATATCAGATTAATTATATATATATTGTAGCGTTTTTATCGCCGGAAAGGATAGTGGAGAGACGAGTGAGCTTATTTGCTGCCCAATGCAATGGCTGGGAGTACTTTATTTAGCACACACGCAGTCTAACAAACAGCATGAACAGCACATTCACCCGAGAACCTATCTCCCATTCAGCCTAAGCATGAACCGGAGCACATTTCACACGTCACACACCCAACACACACACAACAGGGCCGAAGCCGCTAACCCAAACACCTTTCCCCAACATGGTGAACACACCGACATCTGAATCTCTCTCTCTCTATATATATATATATATATATATATATATATATAGAGAGAGAGAGAGAGAGAGAGTGTGTAAGACTAATGGGAGTCTAGAGTCTAATAAGAGTCGGTCTAATACACCACACAAGTGTAACTCTTTTCTTACTCATAGTTTATCTGCAGGAACTGTTTTAAAAATACTGTAGTGTCGCATAACTATACTGGAAAACAGCAAAGTCAGATTTTCACATTTCATATTCTTTAAAGAGAAATACGACCAAATTAGAAACAGCACACATTAATCAAGGCAACTGTTTCACCACATCTCAATCATCTGAAGTAACTTAATCATTCCGGTAATGTAGCAGTAAAGCATGGCGGGATGACATTATGTGGGATGTGCTGTGTCAGCAGCTTGGGTTTGACATGAGCTTTAATGGCTCTCTGGCCTTTCAAATGACCTGTGTCAAACATTCACCTCCCTGAGCTCTGCCTTTCACAGCCACTATCTTCCAGTCTGACTCCATGGATCTTTCCTGTCATGACCATGTTGGATCACACCGAACTACAAGAAAATGCCAGAAATAAACCCATCAGCCTGAAGAGATAGGGCAGGGTGGGGTGAGGTTGAGACAAAGGAGGACATTCGTTTTTGTGCTCTCAAAGGAGATTACTATTCAGCAAGCAGAGAAGAAATCCATTGATTGGTGCCATTAGCAAAGTCCCAGACGCCCTAGCAAAGACTTTTTGGTTATCAAAAAAATTGGGGCGATGTTAATTTTACATTCTTATGGATGATGGGACATCATTGGCATCAGGCTGTTTTAGGGTTTCCCGACATTGCACGATCTTTCCCATGCCTCTATCCTTACATCCCTCTCTTTGTTCTATGTCATACAGTAAGTCTATAAAACAACCTCCTCATTGAGCTTCCTCATTCCTTATATGGTAATACTTCCTATGGCTCACTAGAACCCTTTTGTTTCCCCAGAACCCTTTTGTTTCCATAAAACATGCAAATAGGCTTTGATGTAGTAGACCCGGGAAATGGATTAGTGAGTATATACTGTACCTCTTTTTTCTGTGAATAAACCAGAGGGAACATTCAGACACACAATGCATGCTGTGAGTATGTGTGTGTGCATGTGTATGCATGTGTCTCTCTCTCTGTATCATGCTGAAGCCGGCTGGTAGGTGTATTGAGGCATGGCAGCCACTTCAAACAATTCTTCCATCATTTTAAAAACCTAAAAGGCTTTTTCTAAAAATTTGAATTACATAGATAAAATGTTATCGGACTGTTGGCCGTTTGAATAATTGGGATAAAGTTGAGCGCATGACCCCAACACAAATTTGCAAACAAGACTTCAAAACAATTTATTTTTATGTTCATACATTTTTTTTATCCTGTCCAGGATTTTACCATTGCAGAGGTGACAGCACTAAATGCTAGTTACTGCTCCACTAAGGATCTCAACATATATTTCTATTCTTGTGGGGACCTTTGGATTTCAGAAACAAATACGCATCGCTACATGCATGTTTGTAATTGTATTTCTGTGGACCTTTTGGGTATTTGACTTGATTTGCCTAAACCACTGGCTACAACTGAAAGGTATCAGAACACCCAATGCATCACAGCCTGCTACTCACAGGGCCCAGCAGGTTGTTGATCCAGCCTCCAAATTCCCCAGATCTCACTCTGAACAAGCATCCATGGGATCCATCTAACCAAAAAAATCCCAATCCATGGAGGCCCAGCCCCACAATGACACCACCAGAGGTCCTGCAAAGCCACACCCTAAGGAGCTTGATCAGCCACAGGGGGACCCTACTGTAGGTGGTTTTAATGTTAATGGCCTAAAAGTCATGAATGGTATACTGTACTGTATGGTTTTATTATATAATTATAATAAAAACTGCGATTTTTGTAAATCTTCAATCTGTGGGTGACCAGTTAAAAGTCACAACAACTGTCAGTTATTTCTAAGATTATGAAATGTTGTCCCTGTAATGAGGAAAAAAAATTTTGCAGCACCTGCTACCTTTAACACCTCACTTCTTCACATAATCATCTCCAGGATGCTTCTGCATAGCCTGGTGGCACACTGGCACTAAGGGACAACCAACTTCCTTCCATATCAGAGAGCAGCTGTTGTCTCAGCCAGAGTCCTGGAAAAGGGCACATGCCCACACACGCGCACACACGCACTCACACACACCCTCACACACACACACACACACACAT
>JAOVVA010000009.1:8144794-8164721 GCA_028565275.1 Leiocassis micropogon | reverse complement strand
CATAATCAAAATCAAATTACAATTATTTAAAAGAATATAGTACCACAAGCTGTTCATAAAATTTTTTATGTAATTTTTATATTTTTGGAATACTATTAACTTTGTATTGGTTAAACAAGACCAAAAAGTTTTAAAAGAATTTAGAATGTTTTAAACTGACAGTTGTTTTCTGTAGTTTTACTAAAAGTGCATGAAAACTAAAAACACATTGCCTGATAAGGCCAAATATGGTTCATAAAACACCACAATAAGGAGGAGGAGGAGTTACAGTTTAGTAACCTTTGAAGTGGCACTAATTTAGTAAACAGACACAATTTTAGCCAATTAAACATTTATTTAGTTCCAAATGTGGAGGCAGAGCTGCTCCGTTTAAGAGGCTGTTTTCACAAGTAAAAAAAAAAAAAAAAAATTAAACAAACAATTAAATGACTAAAATAAAGTAAAAATGATTTATATTGACTAACCACACCAGGCCTTACCGCCGCAATGTTCTTCCACGCTAAACTAAAGGTACTTACATATAAATAGGATTACCGCTGATTGGCCAACGCAGAAGCTCCTTTCACTAATGAGAAACCTTTCGACACGCCCCCTACCTTTCGGCACACCTATTGCTCCAGCCTGCAGTTATCCCTACTTGTACCAGGATGAGTCAGACAGGTCCAGAGGTCAGAGGGAGTCTGGATTACTGGCAGCTCAGGAGTGCCACTTGAAGCTCAACAGAGAGAGAAAACCTACAGATTTTCAAAAAGCATATTTTGTCTCGGGGACCTGCCAAACGTCCACACCAGGCATCTTTATCCCTATCGTTGTAGGGGCATTTGTTCCATATCAAGATATTTAAAACATACTCACACTTCTTGACAAAAAGTACAAATGTTTTATAGATTTGTCTTGATTAGTGCTGAACAATTACTTGCATAAAAATCTAAATCACAATATGGACCGGTGCAATTATTAAATTGTAAAAGGCCATTTATTACAGGTGATATACGCATAGTCAATTTTGTCAATAATTTGAGTATTTGATTATTTTCTGTTTTTCTATTTAAGTGATAAATAGATATTGTTAAACGTTGTATTGATAAGATCATTTGTCCAATAATTTTCCAATAGCCTAGACACATTTAAACACGTTTGAATGAAAAATGAAATGTTTAATATTTATTTTATCAAATCGCAATTGCAAAATAATCATGTGATTTAATTTTAAAAAAATTATCAAATTGCAAAGCCCTAGTTACCTCACTCACTCATTCATTGTCTATACCGCTTTATCCTGTATACAGGGTTGCGAGGGTCCTGGATCCTATCCGGGGAGACTTAGGGCTTACACCCTGGACAGGTCGCCCCTATCCAGAGCGACTTTTTTATCTCATAATACATCTGAGCAGTTGAGGGTTAAGGGCCTTGCTCAAGGGCCCAACAGGAGCAACCTGATGGTCATGGCATTTAAACCTGGGACCTTCCAAATGGTAGTCCAATGCTTTAACCACTGAGCTAACCCTGACCATATTTAACATCTTATAAGGCTTAGTCACACTGGACAAGACACCAAGTTGGTGTGGAACTTTTAAATCAGTAACTCGAGAATCCATCCATATTGCCCAGGCTCCTTCACAGTCATGACCATTTTGACAAGATTGAACACACACACACACACACACACACAGTTATAACATATTCATTGCATCACAGGAACAGTTATCTTAATTACACAAGACCAGACTCTTTCTCTGACTCCTGTATTCCTCCTCCTCTCCCTCCTCCCTTTTCCCTCACTCTCATACTTTGGCTCGATCATACCTCCCCCATCTCTCTCTCTCTCTCTCTCTCTCGCCTCAGCGGAAGAGAAGATGACGGGATGAGAGGAGATGGATTTTGCGCTGAGATGCAGGGGGAACGGCGAAATTAGCGACCTGTCCTTATTTACGCGCCACTCGAGTCCGCGGGAACACGCGAACCGAGAAGTGTGGGATGAAGAAAAATGAGTGAGCGCGGCGTTTGCTAAAGACAGGTATGTACAGAGCTCCTTCATTCCCTTCTCTCTCTCTCTCTCTCTACTCTTCATCTATCTCTCACTCCGCGCATTTTCCAGCCTATTCTCGATGCGCGGACTGTGTTGGAGCACAAGTGGGGGATGTGTATTACATAACAACTGACACGTCTCACAGGAGACTGGAGCCGCCGGGAAGAAAAAAAAGGAAAAAAAAATGGGTCCGGTAATCTAAGAAGTCGCCATTGGCTACCTCCGAAAGCGCGCACTTCCCTACTAACTAGGATGTGCACCTGAAGTGGCATACTCCTTAGTGCGGTAGTGTGCCTGCGCGTTCGGACGGAGCCCGTGATCGGTAAAGGTGCAAAGACGCAACAGTGTACAAAGCAGGAGTTTAGGAATTTACGCGATGAAGGGTGCAGGACATGTTTTTTGTTGTTGTTGTCGAGTCTGATTAAGAGAAGATTTGTCTTCAGTCCAGATGATGGCACCAAGTCGAGGCGCAATCAGTTAGTTATCTCAGCAGTTCGGATCCGTGCTGTGACTTAGACTCTGCGTTCTGACAATGTGGCCTCATGTAAACCAGCTTTTACAGTGCGGTGGCCCACTGTGGCCTGCAATCATCCGGATATGAGAAGGACTGTGAGGTTACCAAACAAACTCGCTTTTCTGCACCGTTCCCTCTTCTTGCCTGATTATGTGGCACGTGTGAAAATGTGGGGTTTGGGGTTTCATGTGTGTGTGTGCGCGCGCGTGTGTGCGCGCGCGCGCGTGCGTGTATCAGTGTGTGTCAGTGTTCTGGATGCGAGCTCTATCCGTCTCCATGGCGACTCGGCAGTCTCTCATTGGAAAGAGTGGTGAAGGGCGCGCGGTTCGGGTTCGGGACAAATCGAGTGCACGGGAAAGGAAGGGAACTAGAGATGAGGCGTAGGGATAGACAAAATGACAAGGGTCAAGGTGACTTCAGAGGTTCTTGACTTTATCACTCGCTTGATGAAAGAGAGAGAGAGAGAGAGAGAATTTCGCACTTGCAGCATATCCATCTACTGCTTTGGACAAACTGACTAGAAAGTTAGTTTTCATTACAAAAGTACCCAAACAAAGTAATCTTGCTTGACCAAACATAAAAGAGTCTGGAGATCCCGTACAGTGTCAAAGAAGCATTCCGTTTAAGTCATATCCTACTAATCAGTGCACACAGGTACAGTAGGACTGCGGAACATCTTCAGGACCATACAAACCACAGACGTGTTCACGACCCATTAAAGACTAAAATATGTTAACACCCTAGACATCTTCAGGACTAATTTTAATCCTCACACTAAAGTCATCCTTAGGGTGTCTTGAGAGAGTACTTTTGTGAAAAAGACCCTTTTAAGGAGTCCTGAGTTTTAAAAACCTTCTACAGATAACCTGAGGGCTAGTCTGCGTGACCACTCAGTAAGGTTTTAGCCTATAAATAAGATCCAGCTTACAGCAGTAACCAAACGTAAATAAATGTGTCACACTTATGACAAGTAGAACAGCAGAGAAAGAGTGATGTAGAAGCTTGCGTTACAGTGAGCTCCGAAAGCACTCTGCCTTCAATCTGAGCGGGTCGTGTCTTAATTCATCTTAGACGTGACTGTCTTAGATCATCCTCCTCCTCAGTTTCTCTATTGTGTGACTCCTGCAGTTGCAGCCTGAGGTATGCTTCCTAAAATGTAGAACTGTATCATGTATTAATACGAGAGATAGAGCCTTATCTAACTTATCCGTGCGTCCGTCCCACAACTTTACTCACCAAGAATCAGATCAGTACTGTGATCCCTGAGTTTATTTAAAAGAACAATAATCATTTAAAAAACTCTTGGTCTTTTATATGATAACAACCATAATAGTTGTAAATAGGCTTTATTATTCAAATACAATAAAATGCAAGCGGCAGGTAAAATCTAAGCTGTGTCTAACAGTGTATGTATGCCATGTAAATATTTTCAGCACCATGGAGAGGTCCATCTTTGTTCCCACTATTACTATGTGTACTTTAAACAGCACTGGAAAGTCAAAGTGTCTCCTAAAACTGGCATCCTCTTGGCCTTTTTATTGCAAAAAAAGCTCAATGACCAAATAAAAAGGCGCTTGGTTACTGAAGGACCCATGCCATTTATTCAAGTTCCTCAATATTTCCCGGCTTTTCCCTAGGTACTAGACATTAGACAGACTGCTCTATTACTGGACTTCCGTGTCCAATTCTAAAGGGATTTGCACACAGGCCCAGATTTCAGTAAAGGCTTCCCGTGGGCATAACCTACTCATAATTAAATGAAGAGAAATGTGAACTGCTCTACTAATATCTCCCCCATGTGCTGGTGAGACAAGCTATAATGGGAGTTAAAATGAAAAGTCACATATTATAGCTGCATGCACAGTTGACAGGATTGTTATTTTCTTAGTCATGAAAGGAGACACTGCAGCATGATGTTTTCCACCATGTATTACGGCTTTTAAATTGCACAACAGATTCATCGGTGCTGAATTAACATTGTACAGAGCATCAAACAATTTAAAACAAAAAGTTTAGAGGGAAAATATCTTAAATTAGCACAGGGTTTTGGACAACCTGCAATATTATGTAACATCACAATATTTAGTCTGAGAAATTGAATTAGGGAATAGATCTTATTTTATTCTTCAGGAACATAAAAAAAACTCTTTGTTCTTTCCAATTTATTAATTTGCCAATTCCCAGCCAGTAGCTAGATCTCTCCTATCACATGACAGCTATCAAAGGTGAAGGCTAACTCCATAAAGACAATCAATTCACTAACAGCAGAATTGACAGCACTCACTGCATAAACTTACAGATGCCTACCATTGGCTAGTGTCAGTCTTCCTATTTACATAACGATGGCAGTTAATGCTCTACTCCAAGTGCATTCATCTGCCCAATGATAGTACAAGAGCAGCAGCTAGAAAGGATTACATACAGTTGACTTTACATTTTAGAGGAAGCTCTTGTTAGGCTTCTGTCACTGTGTGATCCCAGGAGACTTATAGTAGATATTGGTAGTAGGAATCACCAGTGACTGTTTGATGTGTAATCAAAAAGTTAAGTATTCCATATTAAGTACAGGTAATATAAACACACCTCAAATTAACTTAACGTTAACTGGCATCTAAACCCAACGCTGTTTTACTAATCCTCTTCGTTTTGGATCACTATAGCCATTAAGGAGAGCCTACGGCCGTAAAGCGCCACTTCACACTGCACACTGTGCATCTGCCGCTTTGCGTGCTGAGCTGGGTGTTGCCATGGAGATGATGGCTGCCTGGATTGCGTTCCCAAGTGAAGGAGAAAATTTTCCGTCCAGTGAACGAGACACAGGGGAAACATGTAGGACTTTCAAAGTTGCCAAGTTTTCTTAAGGAGACTGCTGGGTGTGGAAAGGTTACTAATGTCTTCTTGCTGTACATATACGGTTGTATGTCAGTCAACATTTGTTTGAAATAGTAAAAAAACTTTAATCAGGTCCAGTAGTGTAATAAAATGCTCAGAACGTTGATCAGTCTTATACTAAAAATTACACCACACATCCGCACTCGCTTGACCTGTAATGAGAGTTAATAGTGACAAGATACCTACAGTATGCCGACCAGAAAAACAGCTCCTGTTTATTCGTTGGTCTTGTGTCAGTAGTTCATGCTGTTCAGAACTACCCTGGCCAACACACTGATTCCTGCAACAGCGACTAATGTTTCTGAACTCTTAACTAGAATGCCACAAAGAGCCTAGGAATGGTTTCATAATCAATAATTAACACAGCAACCACAGAGTGACCTACTGACACAGAGTGAGAAAGAGATGTCTATCGACTAATCATTACTATACTACATTACTACTGTACATGTCTACTACACGAATGTTAAATACTGTGATAAAATCAGATCATATTTTATTCAGATAATAGAAACATTCCATTATAATCTACAGGCTGTCATAATAGTTAATCAACAGTTTCTTGATTAACTAATAATCCACATTTTTTTGTTTTCCTGATCGCAGTAAGGATCCGTAGTGTGTTATTACTCGTAAAGGAAGTGAGCTGTGACAGATCTACCCATGTAATGAATGCATTGTTGCCATGTCTCTCCACATGCACCTGAACTCTGTGATGTGCATGTTGTTTCGTGATGAAAGCCTATTTGGCAGTGTTTTCAGCTCCATGTGGCCGTTTGCTCGACATTTCCAATCTGTTTCTGCTGAGTCAGGCAGATCTGGATGAGTGAGCAGCGGAGCAAGAATTATGCTTTTTTTTTCTTTTTCTTTTTTTTTCAGAACGGCTTTTTAGGCCCTGATGGATAAAGACCAACAAAGGTGTTTTAAAGAGCTGATGACTCATGTCTAGGTGATAGTTCTGATTAAATGGCTGATATTTCTTGTCTGATACTCTCTCAGTCTATGATTAGTGCACACTGCGCAGAAAGGCGCCCCTCTGCACTCTCTCAGCTTGGGAGGGGAAAGGAAATTAACACTAAAACTGGTGAAAAAACACACTTGCACAAACACGCGCACACAGTTCCTGTTAAATAGTACCTGTTGCACAGAGGAGCAGGTGTTTCCAGCTCTGTATCTGTATGTACAGGTGTGTTAGTCTGTTAGTAAATGCGATGGTCCGTAACATGACATTCATTCAGTAAGGCTCCAGTTTCAAGATTGTGGATCAATTTATATTTCAGTCCAGCAGAGATGCCATTAATGTTATATCCATCATTGCTGAAGTGTCTCGCCTAGTGAAAAAGAAGAATTTCTTTCAATTAAATAGTACAGAGATGCCAGACAAAAATGATCTGTCAGCCTTCTCTTGGAAACTCTAATGCAAAAGTAAATACATCTCTCATGCAGAGATATTAAGAACTGGATGCAGGTACTGTATCCTCACACTCTCACCTGTAGAGTCACAAATCTTATAGCAGGGATCTGAGGCATGCATGTGTGCTTTCTTACTCTTTGTGTGTGTGTGTGTGTGTGTGTGTGTGTGTGTGTGTGTGCATAGACTATGTGCTTGTATTTGCTGGGTGTGTGTACTTACTCATATTAAACAACTTTAATTAATTTAAACTGATATGGGGACATTCCCGTTATTATATTTCACCCAACTGACCCTCCCACCCAACATACCCATTCCAAGCCTTATCCAGTTATACAGTACATTATGGATTTATCTAAAAATGCTAACATTAGCAGTTAATTATCACTCACGTGCAACATGATATCTGTTTAACAGTGATTATATCTTAACTTTATTGTGTCTCATTTGCATTATGTCAGGAATGCATTTTCATTTCTGGTTCTTCGAGCTTCCAACATCAAAACACCTCATTCATGGTTTAAATGTGACTCTTGGGCCTGTTGTGCCTGTAAGTGTATCTGTATATAAATGCTTCCATATCATACATGAACTGTTGCTCTGATTGTCCTGTTGTACTATGAAATGTTTCTTTGCCCAAAGTTACTCTTGTAATCATTCAATCTTAGATAAGACTCTTGTCTTTTCAGTTGTAAATCCTTTGATATTCTACTATGTACTTTGTAATCACTTTGCCTCCCACTGTTTGCACGTTTTTGTAAGTCACTTTGGATAAGAGCGTCTGACAAATGACTAAATGTAAATGTAAACATACGTATGCGTTTTCTTTTGTCGCCGGTTGTCATAGCTCGCTGTTGTTGTGTGCACAGCTGTCTCAGTCAGCAGGACTACATGAATCAAGAGAGGAGATTGTAATATAGATGGGAGCAGCCGATATGACCAGTGTGTGCGTAATGCGGAATATTACCCTGTTCATTTCCCAGCAGGAGGAGTGACGATTTGCGAATAAAAAATTAAAAATATACAAGAAGACAAGACAAAAAAAAAAAAAAAAAAAAAGCTCACCATCACAATTTGGCAATCAGCTAACGGCTTGTTACAGCCAGTACCCCCTTGTGAGATTATTGATTTAGAACAGGCATAAAGAAACAGGATAAGCTCTTGCAGAGATCAGATACAAGGTCCTGGCGCTGGTACTTTATTATATATAAATAGATGCAACTGGTTTTATGATTGAACCACTCTATCCACATCTCTTATCCCGAAGGCCTGGGTTAAAGACTCTTCCAGGTCAAAGAAAACAAAGCTATCAGGTTCTATTGATCAAACGTACTGTATAAAATAAACATAGTCATTAATATTTGAGATAATTATGGCGCACACAGCCATGGACACAAACAAACACAGGAGTGCTGATTAAACAGTGCGGTTTGATGCTATACTGTAGGTTGCGGATGACTGAAGATGTAGAGATGTACAATGGGGATGAGAATGGATATGGGTTTGTGGTTTGAGGCTAGAGCTACACAATGACTCCCATACCAATATGGACCAGTGCAATTATCTAATTGCAAAAGGCTGCAATTTATAACAAGTAATATGCACATAGTTGGGGATTTATGGAGAGCTTGTCGATAATTGAAGCAGTTGTTATTGTTGTAAATAACTTTTGAGGTGCTAAATGAGTATTGTATATATAAAAAATACTCTTAATGGTATCATTTGTGCCATTATTTGCTGTTAGACTTTATACAACAGTTCTGATCAGCTAATCTGATTGGACGAGAGGCATTCCACAAGTTATAATAATATAACACAACAGCACAGTTTTACTATATTTACTGTATCACTTTGTGTCACATGTGTTATAACAGTCGTTAATTACAGCAACTGTCTGGAAATAAGAGAAAGCAGCTGCCAAGTTCAAAAACAAGTCCAGGAAACATTTTCATCAACAAAACATATCTGATGTTATATCATCTTAAAAAACACTTTGTCCCCTTGGCAACTACCTTGACGTCATTCTGAATTGGATCTGAACCGTCCCTGTTGTTCTATTCACGGCTAACGCAAGCTTCTAACACAAGGCTGAAATCCCAAATCCCTCTCTAACCCCCGATCAAAGGCACTACTTGGTGTGTGCATTACAAGGGATTACATCGCGCACTAGTTTACCATTTAACACTGTTTGGGATTCAAGCCCAGAACACATTAGATACTTTATATTCTAAAGTGGAATAAGTGGAAAGATAAAATAAAGCTCGTAAGCTTCTCAGAACTGTCCACCACCTCTATGGTTTATTCTCCTCACCATAGTACATAGTATTCAAGATAGTATAAATGATATTCAGGCACAACAGCACTCCCTCTCATGTGATATTGCTTTATTGAATACAAAATGGTGCACTTAATAGTTACATGTTGCAGTTTAAATCAGAGCTGTAATATGTACAGTAAGTAATTTTTATCAAATCGTGCAGCCCTATTTGAGGGTTGTAGTCTAGGATTAGGCTGAAAGAATTAATAGATATAATTTTAATACTCTGTGTATTCAGTAATTTTAACTATAACAACAATTGGGCTGTTTTAACACCCTGTTATACATTTAATTCCATCTCCACTCTTCTGGGAAGGCATTACACTACAGTTTGGATTGCGGCTTGAGGGATTATTTGATTTATTTATTTATTAAATAAACGTTTTTGTGTGGTTAAGCACTTGACCAGAAGTCCTGAATTGCACTCAGTTCTCCAGTCCACCCCAAAGATGTTTGGTGGAATTAAGATCGGTGCTCTCCACATCGTTTCAACTCCTTGGCGAACCATGACTTCTGGATTTTACTTTGTGCATTGGGATATTGTTTTGCTGGAAAATGTTTTGGGCCTCTTAGTTCAGTGGAAGGGAAATTGTAATGCCAAAGCATACAGAGACATTTTATGATTGTGTGATTTCACCTTTGTGGAAACAGTTTGCGGAAAACCCCATATGGCTATAATGGACAGGTGTCCTCATACCTTTGGCCATATAGTGTATATCACTTAGCAACATAATTACCTTTACTATTGAAAAAAGTAACACAGCATGTTTAATCAATGATGCATTGAACCATGCTGTAAAAGGACAGGATAAGACTTCCTCGGAGGCAACGTACATAGCACTTGACAAACCAGTTCCAGGATGACAATGCCCCTGTGCACAAAGCACGGTCCATTAAGACAGGGTTTGACAAGATTAGAGTGGAAGAACTTGAGTGGCCCGCACAATGCCATGACCTCAACCCCAATAAACTCCTTTGTTGGAATAACGATTGCACCAGGACTTTCTCACCCAATATGCCTGACCTCCCAATTGTTCTTGTATCTGAATAGGCAAATCTCCACAGCTCCACTGGAAAATCTTGTGGGAAGCCTTCACAAAAGAGTTGAGAAGCATTATAAAAGCTTAGGGGAGAATCAATCTAAAACATATATTGTAGGTTTAATAGTGTGGTGTCCGTATACTTTTGGACATGTAGTGTATTTAAATAAGTTCTGTTTTAAGCAATGTTTATGTATTGGAGTGGATTTTTTTTTTCTTTTTCTGTTTGTCTAACACAATCTTCCAGGTCAGTGGAGCCACTTTGTAGATGCTCCCATATGTTTGTGTATAGGTTTTCTGAACTTTATTGTTAATATTTTTGGCATACAGTACTGTGCAAATGTCTTGAGCCACCCTGCATTTCTTTACATTAAATAGATTGAATTATATCTGTAGATTAATTGAAGAAAACAATAAAAAAAAAAGTTTTGCACAAAAATATAATTAAAAAAGCAGTTGTTTATGTAACAGCCTTAGCAGCAACCTTGTTTCCCCTCCCATCTCTCACCACTCAGCATTCAGCATCACCAGTATACCTATCACCGGCCTGATCGTCTGCCAACATCTGCATCTGTTTCTCACTGGTTCATGCCTTAAATTAGATTTTTATTTTATTATTTTTTTATGGCTGAATGATTCATAGGTCACAAACAAAAACATTCCTCTGAAACGGCTCAGGTACAGGGACTGGACTGAAAATGAGAACCGAAAATGTGCCAAAAAAAGAGAGGCAAAAAAGTCATTTTGACAAAAAAGTCAGCCTGGAGAACCATTCCTCAAGACTATGTTAAAAAGCACCAAAAAGTCTGGCTTTTTGGAAACAAAATATAAAGAAATAATGGGTGGCTCAGGACTTTTGCACAGTACTTTAAATAAATGTTTTTATTTTTATGTAGCTCAAAATACATTTGTTCTCTTTTCTACATTTGTCTAATTGTTTAGTTTTCACTATTTTTATTTTTCATAAAATTAATCAGAAAGTAGCTTAATTAATTGCATATATTAATAATATATATACAGATATTTGAACATTACACTTATGCACTTGATCAGACCATAAAAACACAGAGATCGTTGATCCATATAAGAACAGTGGGTAGATGGAATTGTTGAGATGTGCTGTGCATGAAGTGTCTCTTCTGGTGTAAATCTAGGACAAACTAAACCTGAGGTAGCCTACCTGATTTGCTTTCAGTGCACAGGAGTTATACTACAACCTTAGTTGAAATTTCTGGAAATGGAATCTCTTCTGTCCGTGTTCATCACTGTCTCTGTCAATAAGAAACCGCATAATCTCATGGACAACATTCACCTTAAAGTATAAATCTTCTTATAATTATTGCATGGTTAAAATGACCTCACATGAAAAATTGACTGAACAGTGTCAGAGAAAGTACCCATGGGAATAAAACAAATAAGGAGCTATTAATAATGTGTGTTTATTTGCTTGTGTCTTTTCCTTGCAAATCCGTAGTGAAACGATAGAAATATAATCTGGGTAATGTCATGAAATGCTGGTATTTTTGTTTCGTTTTTTTGGTTAATTTCTATACAAATGTTGTTATGTTGTTATATCCATTTCGTAATGCTTTTCTCTAAGAACAATGACACCTGTATAAAATTTCAAAATAAATGAAAGATAAATAAATTATTATTGGATATTAGTTCAGCAGTGCCTGGCGCTAACATGTGACTAAAGAAATGTCGCCAAGGCAACCAGGGCACGTGTCTATGTACCTTTGACCTTAAATATTTGTCGTGATTGGCCAAGACTGAGTTTCATCAAATGTGCAATGACGAGCATGGTGCAAATGTTCCTTATCCAGAATTTCAATGGCCTGATTTGTACAATCTGAATTTTCACATCTTTTCATTCTAATTTGAATGATCAATAATCAGTTTCGATTATTTAGAATGAGGTACAGTGGTCATTTTGGCTGATTTAAAAGTTGCACTGTCCTGCATTTAAAGGTTGCAATACAGTTATGACTGCACATTTGGGCATTGCAGGGTACCAATGGTTTTAGGTTTGAGAGTCGCAGTGTGGTGATCGGTTTGGGTTTGTAAGTTGCAAGGCATCTGTTGATATGGCTACTGTATGTGCAGGCTTAGACAGGATGGGAGTCTATTCAACGAGCTGCCATACTCCCAGTGCCCATCATTAGGGCAAAATAATGGCCCTCAATAAAAACGCTCTGAACCGCACAAAAAACGTGATACCAGCAGTTACAGTGGCTAACTTCACTTACCTTCCAAATGCACAATAAACATCATATACTATACCTGTACATGCACTATCTAATGTATGTATACTGTAAGCATAGGCCAGAATAAAACTTCATACTAAACAATCCTTCTGTAGTTAAAGTCAGACACCAAAACTCTAATCACATACTGCAATGCTCATAACTCTCTCTGCTGCACAGTGGTGCTATTAGAGTTCTTGCTCTTTCTTGTCAGATGTGTAGCAACAAAAATGTGGAAAAAAGTGACCAAGGTTATAGATATCTTGTCCGTGGACGAAAACCCAGAACAAAGAGACTACATATGGGCTTTCTCCAGAGCTACTTTTGAACCAAATCAATATGTGGGACCAAATGTATGTTAATCCCATTCAACTGGGAAAGGAAAGAACAAAGGCTATATTTTAGAAGCTTTTTTCCTGCTATATTTATACAAAGCTTTTAGTGATTTGGCCGTGTGATCTATAGTTAGATTTGGTTTGGTATTAAATTTATGCTGTTATGCTCTTATCAAAAGTACTGCTCTGGCATTATAAAGATAAAGTTAAGCATAAATAATACACATGCATGTGGGTGCTAAGGCTTTGCATATGTATTTAAGGATGGCAGATGAAACACAATGGATAGGCATAGAAGCAGTACACTTCGTTACTGTACTTGTGTGTGTGTGTGTATCTGCACTTTACTTCACTATTTTCCATATATGATACTTTTTCACTTCAACTCACTCAAAAACCGGTACTTTTACTCACTACATTTTACATAAAGACTTTTACTTTTCCACTGACAATCACACAGGCATTCATACATTTTCTAATCTAAACGTAAGAGTTTATGTTGTCACTCGCACCATACTGTACGGTGACCTAATCTACACCCCATGTGGGAAATACAGGAACAAAACAATTCCACCAATCCTAGATTAAAAATAAATGGCAGGTCATTATGAAACCACAGATTGGTTAGTGCACTTACAGTACATGATTGATGGTTACCAGGACAACAGATCCCACCGCTTGGTCTCTGTGATGCGGATTCTTCTACGTCTTTTTCAAGTGTCTCGAATGGGTGCAGTAAGGTGGTTAAGGTAAAATTGGTAGTGATCTAGTGTTTAGCTCTCTTAAAATCTTAAGGGTTTAGTCTGTGTTTCATGCCAATATACTGTAAACATCACTTTCATAACTATAGTTGCCTACGTGATGAAAGCTACTAACAATGTTGCTCATCATTCATTTAATCAACATCTAATCTTGTATAAATTTAGAAGTCATGGCACCATATTCAGACCTCCTTTCCATTAGCTTCAGTGGCTTTAATAATCTCTGAGTTTTTTCATCTGCTTTAGTGAAAAAATAATGCATACAGTGGATTATATGAGTGTCACAGCAAAGGGTCTGAATACTTAGGCCCATGTGATATTTCAGTTTTTCTTTTTTAATAAATTTGCAAAAAAAATTCTCTGTTTTTCTGTCAATATGGGGTGATGTGTATATATTAATGAACTTAAATTATTTTAGCAAATGGCTGCAATATAACAAAGAGTGAAAATTTAAGGGGGTCCGAATCCTTTTCGTACCCACTATATTTCTGTTGGGTTTTAATATTATTATTTCAAGACATATTGACAACCATTACAGCTCAGGCTATTAGAAGCTGAAACCCTTAATTTTTAACAAAGTTGATCAATGATTTATTGTTAGCATCTGAAAAGCTTGGCTCCTTTGAAATAAAGCTACAAGGATGGCAGACGGGCTGCTTGCACAGAGTAAGGTGGTCTCTTCTTTATCCATAAAGCTTTATCCATATCTATTAGCTACATGGGAAATAACCATACCTTCTTAGTCGTATTTGCTTAAACCTTGGTCGGAAAGCATGAGCAGTTGTTAACACGAGGTTAAAATCATTGGGTTGCCTTGAAAATCGTGACTTTAAGCTTAAGTTTAAAAGTTGTGAGTGTGTTAATTTAAGGAATGATACTCATATTTAGAGATGAGTTACACACATGGTTAAGCTGATTTTTTGGATTGCCCATGCATCCAGATTTTCATTTGCATGCATTTTTGCCACATTTTTCTTGATAACTGGTGTCCAAGGTGGGTTTTATAATATTAAGTACTGTGCACCATTGTCTTAAGACGAAAGCAGAAGATTTTAGACACAGAAAAATTATTTATATAAACATGCAGTTTTTATGAAGCTTTTTATTTGCAAAAAACATAACCCTGATTTAATTACATGGAAGATCACCAACAGCCCACAATCGAGGCCTATTAGGTAGGCATTCATAAAGCAGCTACATTTGAATATGATAATGGGAGAACATTAGTTTGCCTGTTGAATTCATTTGTTAAACTAGCAGCAAGTGGTTCGGCTAGATTGCCAATTTATATTGCTATACACACATCATTCATAACATCAACACCAGCACCAAGAGAACTGAACAACATTGATCACAAACTATACACCAGCAAACTGGTGACAAGAACATGGGCACCTAAGGCTCACCCATGTCTGAGGGGGCGAAAGGCTAGCCCATCTGGTCCAATCCCACAGCAAAGCCAATACTGCAACAAAAAAAAAGTCTATACTGGCCATGATAGAAAGGCACTAGAACACTCATCCATGCTGCTGATCAGGTCTCCAAACTCACCAGATCCCAATCTGACTGAGCACCCATGCGAGGCACGAGACAAGCAAGTCTGATCCACAAAGACCCTACCTCTTCCGTAATCTTCCGTTTAGAAATTTTGTTCTAAATCTTATTAGGCTGAAAAAAAAGTATAAAATATAGGACCAAAAAACAATCAAGGTAGTGCTGTACATCACACATGCCTTTATTTTACCTTTATTCTACCTTCTGAGAAGAACAGCGTCTGTGCAACAACAGAGAACTGATAAAAGGGAAAACTTCTGGGAGTTTTATATTTCAGTTTTATTCTCTGTTTTAAAAAAGTATAAGGAATTTGTACGGGGTTAAAAATAAGAAAATTGGGTAAAGGGGGTTGGGGGTGGTTCTTGACCTTATGTAAGAACCCTTATGTAGTAGTGTTCTACACAGAATCCTCTGGAGTGGCTCAAGAAAAAAATCAGGGTAATATTTTTTCTCTAAGAGTGTTTGTATGATCTAATTTTATTTATATAAAACAATAATCTAAATATATAAAACTTATATATAACTGGAATATATCCTTATCATGCCTCACCACACACACACACACACACCCCTTGCTCGTTTTGCTGACTGTTCTCACACATATGGCCACAGGCAACTGTACGTGAGAACTACACATTATCTCTGTAAGGGAGTGTAATTTTTGCTGTTCTGTGGCCTGCCGTGATTTCTGATTCACTGCAGCACTAAAACTGGCAGCAGCCTTACACATGGGGGATGATGTTTCAAGTATGCCATTTCACTCCAGCCAATTATATAACTAAACAGAACCTAACAGGCAATCAAATTCCTTTTTTTTTTTTTTTTAACTCCAGGTTGCAATGAACACATTTCTAATTAGCAGTTACGTGAAGAGTAGGCTCATGATGTTTTTTGTGAAATATACCATTTTCTAAGCGCACCCTCTAGCAGTCATCCATAGTATCGGGGGGTTGAGTATGTCGAACCCTGGGCATGAGATGAGAATACACTTCTATTATTATTATTATTATTATAAAAATAGTTTGAAAGTGGTTTCTGCCATTGTCTGAGTCTTTTCATGCTGTACAAAACACTGTAAGCTCAGTGTGTAGCTTTGCCCCATTAACTGCTTGTAGAGTTGGTACTGTCTAACAGGAAGCGATTAGCATTCATATGGCCCCATATGGTCTGCCTAAAGATACGTGTGACTACTGAGGATGGTTCCATTTAGAAACCATGAAGATGGCTTTGGACCGCACTGATACAAACAGTTTTGCTATGATGGCTCATGTCTGTATTCGATCTAATAGTTTTAGGACTGAAATTGTCACAAACCGTTTTGTACCCAAGTCTCTGTCACTGAACAGCTGGTAACCTCGGCAAAGTGGACTTGAATGAATTTCCTGTTACATAATTGCACTATTTGACCATATAGCACACAGTTGAAGAGGGGATTCATGTGTGTGGCACCAACCGATGTCCCAAATGAGGATGGGTTACCGTTTCAGGCTGGTTCCTCTTAAGGTTTCCTGCTCATGTAGTCTGAGTGACTTTTTCCTAGCCATTATTAGGGATAAATGTATAGAATTCTTTTTTTTAATGTATATTACATCTATATTTATATTTTAAATGATTTATAACTGTATATTTATTTGAATTTAAAAAGCTGTTTTATTTAAAGCTTGTGTATATTTAACTTTCTATAAAAAATTTCAACTAAATGCAAATAAGACAAAACAGTAAATGGCACTGACGCGAAGAAATGATCAGATGCAGTTCTCAAGTCGAGCACATCCTGTGCTCAGGATGAAGCCCGTTGTGCTTTACATAGTAAAGGATATATTAATTGTTTTTATAAAATCTTGGAAATACAAAAAATAAAAAGATTATTTCTAAAATGCATCTAATTAAAAAAAAAGGTTTTGGCAGCTTAAATTTAGCTTTTAGAATATAAAGCAATTTATGGTTAGAAAAATACAATTAAAAATGATATTAAAGCAGCAATAAAATTGTATTAAGTCTTAATAAAGATTTATTTCTTCGTTTTTTTGGGTCTTGTACATTTTGCAATTTTGATATTTAATATCTTCCTTTTGGATTCTGTTATATTTATTTAATTTTTCTGGCACGAAATCAGCTCCATATAACACAAGCCATTTTCCACCTGGAAAAACCTGCGATAAGCAAGAATTCTGAATTATCTTTAAATCTGCAGGCTGGTTTCTGACATTTAAATGTAAATAGCCATTGTGAGAGAGGAATCTATCTGCCATGCCCAATACCATCATAAATCAGTTCAAGTCTACAAAAAGGGTCACTAAAAGTGGCATTTATTTGCTTGGGAACTCACTGACCAAGCGACCACGAAACTGAATTAGAAAATAGAAAGACAGAATTTAAACAGTACTGTTTTTTTATTCTGTTTTAAATAAGTATTTATTCAAATACCTCCTGCCTGAATGACACTGCTAAAGATGCATGATGGGACTGTTCTGGTTAATATAAAAGGTAAATAACTGAAATTAGTGTGAACATAAGAAATGGCAGAAGCTTGTGGAATGAAGGACATTTGTACTGTATTTGTTTGTATGAGCGTGTCTGTGAGTGTGAGAAGAGCGACTGCATGTGTAATGCAATTACAGCATGTGTTCAGTGTGCTAGTGTGTGCCTCTGTTTCTGCATAGACAACAGCTATGGAAATGTGCTCATTCACTCTTCTCACTGCATCTGGCCGTGCCTTTTCAGTGGCTTCATGAATATTAGTAAATCTTTTTCTCATTTATGCCATCCATTTGGACAACACAGTGACTAAGCGTCCAAGACAAAGCATATTGTCCGAATCGGAATAAACAAGTTCTTTGAAATGAAATGTTAGCAAGAGGCCTTGTGAGAGCAGCATGTGTTTGCATGGTTTCTTTTGCTTGCCCATGTGCTGCTCAGTGCATTCTCCTGCTAATGTGGAATAATCATCTCTTCCATGGAAAGACAGAGAAATTTAAGGACATTTGAAATAATGATGCATATTAAAATATCACTTGTGCAAAGGTGACATTTTGGAGAGCAGTGTTACAGAGTGCTGTGAAAAATATCATTATACAACAATTAGTTCCGACCAAACAGTTTGATTGGCCAAGAGGACTTCCAGGAGTGCTGATATTAAAGAGTATTACAGCACTGGGATGGTTAACTATATGTAAAACTCTGCTTTTTTACACTGGTGTTCTAATTAGAGACATTATGACCCTTTAAGTTCAGCAGAAAAAAAAACTGTTAAATTCTGTTTTAATTAGCTTAACTAATGATTTTTAAGCGAAAATGTGTTTTCTGTATGCTTACATTAACATTTACATCTAAATGGTATTAATTAAATGAACATGTACAGTAAATGGCACTAGAAATGTTGTTTAAAAGCACAAAAACAGTGGTGCTGAATATTAGCCTCTTATGTAATCTGATTGGACGAGCCATTCCACGGGTGATGATCACTAGGATGTTTAACTATATGTATCACTCTGTGTCACTGGTGTTGTAATAACTGTTAATTACACTAAATGTTGGTTGCCAGCATGGGTGAAAGTGGTTTGTACGGTCCACAGTGCTGTGGAGAGAGCAGCTACCTGGAAAATCCAAGATACATCCACACTTTCAGCAAGAAAACACATCTGATAATGTTATCTTAAAAAAAAAAAAGTTTTGTATCCTTAATAATTCCTCCTAAGTCGTTCCGAATTGCCTCCGCTAGAGCGAGCTACAAAGATAACTAATACAAGGCTGAACCGCAAATCCTTCTGTAACACTTAGTCAAAGGCACTACTGATGAACAAGAGATTGTCCACCCTAGTGCACTAGCTTACCATTTAACGCTTCTTTGGATTTTACCCCAGAAATTAACATAGCTGATATTCTAAAGCAGAAGAAATGGAAATTTTTATACTACTGTCCACACCCTCCATGGTTTATTCTCCTCAGCATTTGCATAAATAGTACCAATAAAGATTTTGAGGGGATTTCCACCCCATTAATTACACTGTCGGCCGCCAGCTCCACCTGTTGCGGTTAGTTACTTCCACCAGATGCAGAAGGATATATATATATTGGCTAGTTAAATAAACAAACAAATCATAATCGGTTGATGATAAATGGTGTTTGTGGAACTGTTGTATGAAAGGAATATCATGCTGTTGCACTGGATATCATTATGGCTGTGATGCCTTCGGCACAGCATCACATCGTGCTGATATTCAGCACAATAACACTTGTTCTCATGTGATATTGCTTAATTATCAGAAGTATCAGTTTTCTGCAGTGAGTAGCTTGCAGCTTTTCCCTGATAGGAGAGTTTAGTTAATGAGTCATCTCTTACTGAAAATTGATTATTTGAGTACTGTAGATCAATAATCATGTGATTTATTTATTTGTATTTTTTATTTTTTTGTAAATAAACTAACACCAGACCTGTGACACGTTCAGTGAAATCACGTTCAGTGACATCACATTGAGTAACATCATAATGTGATGCTTTTCTTCCAGCATCTGCAGCTTATTTTACACACATACACATCACAAATGTTAATACACACACACACACACACACACACATTACAAATGTTAACACATAAACGCAGAAACACACACCCACACACACTAACAGGTCACATGTCTCACACACACATCACAAATGTTAACACACAGACTCACACACCACTATGAGGCGCCGTATAGGGCTTAAATCAAACTTCACTCATGCACACACATATGAAACACTTGCATAAACATATATGAAACACTCACACATACATATATACTACTAACTGCTCAAACAACTACATATGAAATGCGCGCGCACATA
>JAOVVA010000009.1:8134235-8144694 GCA_028565275.1 Leiocassis micropogon | reverse complement strand
ACACACACAATCACACACACACACTTTTCCCCCCCCCCCCCCCCCCCACACACACACACTCACACTAACGCACTCAACAAATATTTAGGGCCCAAACTGACATTAGCCCTGTATATAGCTTTTTCGAGGTCTTAACACACTCACATAACACACAGGTTGTGCGGTGCGCCCGGGATGGCGATGGCACAGGGTGCTTGGGCCCATCATTGTTGCTTGCAACTATATTTAATTTTTTTTTTTTTTTTTTTTTGTAAATAAACTAACACCAAACCCTTTGGCAGATAAATGGATGAGGCCCCAGGTGCTGGATTGTACCCCAACGCATGCAGTCTGTCATTTTGGCAGGTCTTCTATTGCGGAAAGATTTTATATGTCCTCCAAAAAATTTGCATGACCGGCATTTGCATTGAACCTGATTGGCTCTTATATTTTATTATTCAATAATACTTCCTTGTTGTGTCTTAACTCGATTATCGATAGTTTGAATGATCCATAGTGTTTAAGGTTTCTTAAAGACATGTCCAAAAATAACACAGTGACACTCTTTTCAAATTGATTCCCCATAAGCATGTATTCATAAAAATATGTTATAGAGCTTTTTGGGTGATTAGAAATAATAGTAACTGGGTAACAGCTATAAGTGGATACATTGACTGTGTACATTTCATAATCATATATATATATAAATTCATAAAATCATATATATTCATAAATTTATTAAAGAATCAGATTAACATTATCTAAAATGCTATCATATTATTAAGGATTATTCCATATTATAGTATTTATTATTATGGATTATCACTGACAGGTAGAAAATAATTTTTACAATTTTAAATGGTGTAACCCCAGAGAATCTTTTCAGCACCTTTTCAGTGGCTAAATCCTCTAAAGTAATGGTCTATTCTGGAATGGTAAGACATATATCCATGTCTTATAGAAGCTCTAAGCATTTATACTAGAGACAAAGTAAAGACATAGACATCTCTTGATGTCACAGGGAGCACCGACCTTCATAAGTCAGTGTGCCAAAAGACATCATCATCCTGAGAGCTGTGCAACTGGTGCTCTTCTGACCACGTGATCTCACTTACGCACACACACTACTCCCCAGTTTTGGCCCCTGTGGAATTTCCCCTCCTCCCGACGAAGATAATGACGCTATTGCGGAAATCCTGCAGGAATCGCAGAAGGTGCTTGACTTGCTTTGAAAATAAGACTTCCAGGACATATTCCAGAAGTGGCAGGAACGCTGGGAGTGCTGTATTGCTGTGGTGACAATTTTTAAGGTGAAAGTGTGTAAACATAGATAAATAAAGACTTAATCTTGAAATGTTTTGATACCACCTTGTATCAGTAGTATACTGAATAGGTGTTTTAAGCACAAGTTTTACTTATTTTATTTATTTTTATGTGTATTATTCTGCATGAAGTAATTAAAAAATTTTTTGAAATGCTCGATTATGCATGACAATATTGCAACAATGTCCAGGATTCACAAAAGATCGATTGTGTATCAACCACCACTGTACACAGCGTACAGGCTCACATCTCACAGTGCTTTATTAGAACCAACAATCAGCAGGCTTTTTCTCTATCTGAGGGTTAGTCAAGAGTAAACCACCATACTGTATACTGGACGTGCACTCCAGTATCTAACACATCTGGCTTGACTGTGGTCTGAATTTAGACTGTGTGCTCTGATTGGTGTACTGTAAGTCACACTGGTGTCTAAAAACAAGTACCGTGATGTGATGGCAGAGACGTAAAATTACATGATAATTATGAGAAAAATTAAACCCTTGTAAAAAGTTCGATCTAAAGTTTGTTTCTTTTGGATTAAATTCTAGCAAGCAATAAGAAGGACTCAATATCTCAATGCTTAGAGTCTAACAAGTTAGTACCTTACAAGTACAAGCAGGCCTCTGATAATGTGATTAAAGAAATTAAGTGAATTGAAACTTACATTTAAATTCAATTAAATTTAGTCAGTACAATAAATGTTACTATCTAATAGTAGTTATCTCTACCGCTTATTATTTTGCAGGGCCATGCAGCCTATTCCAGGGAACTTGGGGTACAAGGCAGGGAACATCCTGGATGGGTGATTTTCATTGTAGGACTTATATACACAACATACACACCAGGGCTAATTTGAAATGGTAATCAGACTACAAATGTGGGAGGAAACTGGAGAACCCAGAGGAAATTCAAGAAGCATGGGAGATTTGAACCCCTGACCCCAGAGGTGCAAGGTCACAGTGCTAACCTCTAAGTGACTCTTGTTAGTTATTTTTATTCTAATCTTATAGTCACTTATATATAATCTTATATATAACATAATCTTTATTTTATTGTTTAATTAAATAAATTTCCCTCATCCAAGATAACAGTGTGATTAAAGTTGTTTGATTTGATTTATCTGTGGGCTCTAGAGCTTAGTCGCCTCACCTGCTCAGAAACAACCCTGCTGAAACCCAACAGCAGTAAGCAACAAATTCTAACTTGATCTAATTGAACTGTTGGATTCAGCTAAGTGGTCGATAATCTTAGATGAAAAAAAAAACACAAAAAAAGGTACATCACTATTCCTGATAAATAGGTAAATCGTTACTTCTAATAAATATTAGTTAAATAAAATGTAAACAAATACAACAAAATTATTTAACTAAGCTTAACACATACTATTATATTAACCATTTAGCAAACATCATAAAATAACAATTATAACATAAGTTAATCTTTCTCTCTTGTATTGAGCACAATAGCAATTAAATATCAAGGAACTCAGATTCAAGTGATCGGTCCTTCGTATAAGTAAAGAGCGGTATTATCATACCATCAGTGTCCCTGAGATGACCAGCAGCCGATGCGCTTCCCTGTCTCACATGTTACTGACTGCAGTCTCTTACATGCAGGTTTTTATACGCAGACCCTATACTGTTACATCATAGTTACATTATAGTAGATGGTGGCGATGGTGGTTGTATGTTAAGTCTGTACCTTTGCTCCATTAGTGACTGTGAGGCGATATATACTGTGATGTCATACTCTGATCATGTCACAGTTGTTCCTTGTCAAATGACTTCAGCTCTACAATTTTAGCTTTACAATATATACTGTATATTTTTTTTAAACTGGTGGTACATACTGCACCTTTACACCCCTACTTGCTTATACTAAGCAGGTAGAGGACATTCAGACCTGTCAATCCACATCTGAGAAAGTGTCAGTTCATCTTCTCTCCTTTGATGAGTTAGGCTGATGCCCTGAGATCACAGCTGTGTAGAGACACGGGGTGTTACATAACTGTTACAGAGCACATTATAGGCAGTTGTCATAAAATTATTATAGAGCAGTGTTACAGAGAAATATTTCTAAGCGATGATGATAATGTTGATGACACCTATTATAATACGGATCATAACAGAAAGTTATTACAATGTAGAATTGCACTGAGTCTCTATTCTTTTCACAATGCAAGCATGACCTGTGCAACTAATCTTTTTGCTAATAACAAACTGACAGCGAACAGAATATCTGTGGAGGCCTGGGAAAACAAAAGCAACCTCCTATACCGCTTGTATAAGTTTTTATAGGTTTTGTTTAATAAGCGTTTCATGTTGACCATGATTGCGGTAATGCACACCATTGGCAATATAAGTCCTGCTGGTTGTGACAGCTTTGCTCTTGGTTTACTGCATTGTCATGACTCACAGTGTCAAGACACTGGATTCTCCTGCATGCAGTTTAGCATGAATACAGTACAGTACTATGCAAAACTTGAGCCAACCCTCATTTCTTTACTCACTTATCGTCTATATCACTGAATCCTTTATTCAAGGTCGTTGGGAGCCTATCCCAGGAGACTTACTGTAGGGCACCAGGCAGGGTACACCCCGAACGGGGTGCGATTCCATCACAGTGCACACACTCACACATTTCACACCCATTCACATACAACAGGAAATTTGGGAACATGAGTTAGCCTAATCTGCACGTTTTTGGACTGTACCGTAGTACCATAATGTACCGTAGGTTAAAATAAAGAAATGGGAAGAAATTTTTGACTTTAACAGGCTGCAAAGTGCCAAAAGATAATTTTTTTTTTAATTCGTTGTTTATGTAACAGCTTCTTCAGCAACCTTATTTCCCCTCTCATCTGTTCGAACCAATCAGCATTCAGCATCACTTGTATACTAATCACCGGCCCGATCGTCTGTCATCATCTGCACTTATTTCTCACTGGTTCCTGCTTTCGGTTTCTATGCTCGAATGATTCATAGGTCACTGTGAATCAAAATTCCTCTGAAAATGGTCAGGTACAGGGACTGGACTAAAAATGAGATCCAAAGACATGCCAAAATGACTCGAAAAAGTCCTTCAGGAAGCCTAGAGAACAGTTTTTAAACAAAAAAATGTACAAGAAAGACAATATATGAAGAAATGAGTGGTGGTTCAAGACTTTTTTTAAAACGGTACGTTATATGTGAATTAATATAGCACCATACAGTATCTATAGCCCTCTTTCTGCCTACAGGAAATGACTGGTTTAGCAAAATCATCTCTACGCAGTCAGCTTGTGTGGTATTGCAGTAAGGACCCAGTTGATGTAAGAGTAAACCTTAGTTTACTTTATAATTACAGTTACAGTGCTACAACAATGTAAAGCTTATTATTTCAATATTATTCAAATAATGCCTTGAGACATTGGAAAAATAATTTCATCTGAAATTCCTCTCCTTACCTGTTACAGTGCAGTGTTAGGAAGTGATGTAATACTATGCTTCAGGGTACAATAACTGAGTAGAGTTTTAGACTGTTCTTACAGAGCAGTGTTACAAAGAGCTATTGCGGTGGATCCACATTGCAGCAGTGCAAAGGCTTTTTCATCCTGGCCCACATTTATTTTCTGTGGAGACAGCTGAAAATCCCATGCAGAGGACTGCGGGCGCGAGAGCGACGTGCAGCAGGTGATGAGAGTGGTGAAAAGTCAAGAGTTTCTAAAGTCTATGCAAGTGAGGAGCAAATATTGGCAGTTAGCAGCCAATTAGATTTAAATGATAAATCACATGCACTGCCATGGTCGAAAAAAAGTAAGGGACACACCGCAGCGCAATTATTCCACAAAAATGAATACAGAGTTGCTTTTTAGTCAAGTATTAAAAAAAAAGAAAAGAAAGAAAGAAAAAAAAAACATTAAACAAAGGACATGTCAACAGGACCATCATTACCTGATTATTTTTGGATACACTGATCAAAAAAGTTCTATAAATATACATCAGGAACAACCTAATTATTAAGTTTAAGAAACATAAACAAAAACATCAGCAGGAGCATTAACACCACCTCCAGGTGAATTGAATATCACTAATTATCAATTATATATCAGTAAACTGGTGATAGGATCACGGCCACCCAAGGCTCACCTAGGACCGCATGCTAACCTGTCCGGTCCGATCCCACAGAAAAGTCAACTTAGAAATAATTGGGGAAAACTCTGGACACAATACCCAGACACGTTCTGGGTCAATGCTGGACACAATAGAAAGGTATCAGAACAGTCAGCGCATCACAGACTGCTGCGTATGGGGCTTCGCAGACAAACAGTATAATGTTGAGAGTTCACAGATCTCAGTCTGACTGAGCATCTATAGGATCCATGGAGGCCACACCCTGCCGCTTACAGCACCCAAAGTATCTGCTGCTACCATTCCAGTGCCAGGCAGCACAGCACACCCCTAGAGGTCTTGTGGAGTCCAAGGGTCCGGAGCCATAGGTGTAGTTTGAGTAAATTCAGGAGTTACATTGCAGGGGGAACAATTAAAATATTTCTTGTACTGTAAATATGTTAGTGCTGGCGTTAATGCTTGCAATAGATGGGGATTGTTTAACATTTCTTGTTCAAGTTCTTACATGTTCTTCTGTGTAGTGGTCCCAGTGACCACTAGGGGCACTCTTCATCATGCACCATTTAGCATGTTGACTTGAGTTCATCAGCCTTTTTTAGAGTATGGAAATGCAATTTGGACTGGTTTAAGTGATATCCTTGTACCATTGCACTGTATGTATGTATCAAGTTAGAGTAGAAGCAAAAAGCAATAAAAAATAAAACGATTGTAAAAAAAAAAACATTTTGTTGAATTATATTTTGTTTATTAATAAATGCATTTTAAGCACTGGGATAATGTGAGTGGAACGTTGAGAGTCACATATGACCTGAGTGCTCACAAATTATTACAAAACCATGGGATGTTAAGGAGATGATTACTTCTAGGTCGGACACGGGTTATTTAATATATATTTTTAACAAGCTTACAGTAACAAGAGTTGACCCTATTGCTGAGCAATTGTGTTTGCAAACACTGTATGGATATGCATAAAAAGCCATGCAGTAGTTGCACTGTGTACTGACATCAGTTATAAAATATTTGCCCCCTAGCGCAAATGTTTAACTCCGCTTATGGTCAGAGCTTCTCCCGACAGCACGAGGTGAACCAATACAATAATGAGCATAATGTTTTGAGGTTTAATGTTACGGCTGATCAGTGTATCTCTCTAGAACAGCAAAGGCGACAATGTTATAGTTAGCTGAAAGAGTAATTACAGTACAGTGCATTGTCACAAAGCAGTATTTCTGAGGACAATTCACAGAGCGGTGCTGCAGAGCAGTTATATAGGGTGCTGTGAAAGAATGCCGAACACACTGAGTGCTATTGGATATCAGATATTACATATTAGTGCTTTCACAGGGCAGTATTACTAAGTGGAATTACAGAGATCTGTTACAGAGCAATGTTCTAAAATGCTATTACGGGATAGTTTTGGAGCAGTGTTGAGTGAAGTTAAAGGGATTATTACGGTGTGATTACAGAGCAGAGTTTTTCGAGTATTATTAGGGAAGGGGGCAGTAACAGAGGTGACACTGCTAGATTGTGACTCAGCATTCAGTCCCTTCTGCAGAAGAACAATGAGGCAGGAGGGATAGGAGGAAAGAGTGGAGATAACATAAGAGATTAAAGATAAAAAAGAAAGTGCACTGGGTGGCGAGACAGTGAGGGAGCTGATTAATCACATGAGTAAATGTTTACACATCTGTCTCTGTTTCTGCCATGTACCCCTCACTCGCTCACTCAGACACATACACACACATGCACACGCGCGCGCACACACGCGTATGGCACTGCTTGCCAGAGAACAGGTTAGCCTGAAGTGTCTTTCCGTGAGGGCATCTGGAACATTCTGTTTATCTGAGCCGAGAAGCTGATAAATCCTGTGGCAAGGGTTTTTATCATCTTCATCTATTTATACCAGATAAACATTAACAATGTGTGTGAAAGCTATGATTTACGCACTGACATACTGTAATACACGACCCTTTTCTGTATGTTTGATTTCACTTATTGTGTAATCTCACTCACATATAGCTCTGTGTGTGTGTCTGTGTGTGTCTGTGTGTATGTGTGTGGGTGTGTCTCCAATGTCAAAAGTGAGTGTGGATGACTCTGGAGGCTGCTTTAGAGCATTATTTTACTATTTGGCAGGGAAAGTAATGTAAAAGAGTACCAATGTGTGTGTGTGTGTGTGTGTGTGTGTGTGTGTTTTCCTTCAAGTAGGTGGAATTAATTTTTATTTTGTCCATTGCTAACCATATTTCAACTATGACATAAATTATCTCCACCACTATTCATAAGCAGTGTATGAAATTACCTTGAGGTAAATGTTATATCTTTAGTAAACTTTCTCATAATGATCTAATTTTGCAGCTAATGGGTGCCATGTTTGCTGAAAAATATGCCCTAATGATCCATTAAAGAATCCAGTTGATAGTAAAAAAAGACAAGAGGGCAATCCTAATGAAATTTCTATGAAACTGAGCGTGATTAGTATTAGAATAATAATTATCATGTAAGCATTTGAATCTGATTAGTGGAATTTTTGCACCATATTGAAGAAAGTTCCTGTAGGCATTTGTTTCATTGTATGAGAAGCAATTATGGTGTTTAATCGGGTTGGAATGGACTTTATGTCAGGAATTGGGGAAGACAGGTTTGCAGGGCACTGATGTCACCAGCAGTGACATTCTCAGTGTCCAACACATCAGCTATACGAGAGGTTTTCACTTAAGCCTCTTAGTTGAGTAGGGTTGGAGAGCCAATGTCGGTGTTCAGGCATCCTGTTTCGTTTACACTGGCTACAGCACACCCACCCCCCCATTAAAATTTTTCTTTAAGGGGAACCCAGTTGTTCTAGGTAGGCCCGAACATCATTTACCCCCCTCTGGTTCTCCAACACTTACAACCGTATCTCCTGGATCATCACCTTCTGGGGTCGGAAGATCCTTCAGAAATCCACAGCATCCATTATGCAGTCTCATATTCTGACGGGAATTAGGTAGGACAAGGATGCTAGTGTGGAATCCTCTTAATTAAGCATTGTGACAAAAGCAAACAAACAAGTCTCCGGGCAGGAATGCTAACCATAAACTAGGAAATATATCAAAAAGACGAAGGCGAACTGAGAACCCAAAACTTTGATGCGGTGCTTAACGAGACAAAGACAGGTGTTGGTGGAATGGAATCATCAACCAAACTAAGCAAATTAAACATGTTTGCGTCAAACTGATATGCAGTGGCTGATGGGAACAATAGTCCAGCACACTTTGGCACTGCCATCACATGTTAAACTTATATTATAGAGCAGAGTGATGGAGTTGAGTTCTCTTCTCACCTCCTGTTCACCAAGAACACTTTAGGCCATTCGGATTTGAGCATTTAATATCAAACTACGTACAGAAGCAGTATTAATTAAGCCCACCTCTGCTGTTTAATATACTGTAACTACAATATGTCACACATGTCAATTCATGTCATGGGCTATAAATACACTGAAAAACCATAGACTGCCATCTGTGAGCACATCAATATTGCACATCAGATTAAAAAGCATATAAACCTAAGATATTGATTAGATGTTACTGCATTTTTATGGATAATTTTTTTGATTAAATGAAAAAAAGAAGAAACATTTTGATAATGATTTTACTTAAAGTGAGTAGTACAGTAAGTGAGGGTTCGTCAGTCTATCCTTCAAGATCACCAAGATCACACCAATTAACCAAAACATTGGCATTACTTTAATAATTTGAACAACTAAACTAGAAAATCCAAAATCATGAAATGACTCATGTCCCACACACTGTACATTCCATGAACTGAAATTAGCATGTTGTGGCTGATCTAAAAATCTGTTTCATAAACTGCAGAGTAGTGAGATTAAAGTCACAACATATTGCAAAATGAAACTATATTTGCAGTGATTAATGGCATAGTTACAATTAGGATTCTTCATGCAGTGATACATTAGTGCCAAATCATTGGCAGAAACTCAGATGTCTATTTCCATGCTTTCCATTTTCTCATTTATGTATCATTTTAGTCTTTTTATATATATATTTTTTTCTTTTTATATATGTTTCTTGATTTTAGCTTATATTGTGTTAAATTAAAGAGAAAGGGCGGAGGGGGGGGGGAAGCTTTATCCTTTTTCAGTCTGCATTTTCTATCCCGGATTTAGTTTTAAACTTTATTATTTTGAACATATGCTGTATTAGACACCTGTTTCTGAATCTGTCATAGAGTACATTCAACTAATTTACATAATCTGAATAGTGAATCAAATTAAGCAGATGGTTAAATCATTTCTGAATATAAGCAACTTTTCTGGTGGAAGGGTGGCTTAGTGGTTAGCACTGTTGTCTTGCACCTCGTGTGTCCGGGTTCGATTCCCGCCACTTTGTGCATCTTCTCCCTTTGGTTGGTGGGTTTCCTCCGGGTACTCATTTTTACAACTCCTCTGTTACACGGACAAATTGCGAAATTACGCCCACGAATGCTGTGTGTTACACCACTGTCAAAAATACGTCATCAAGGCCACATGCACAGGCATTACTATCCGAGGGAAGAGGAATCGATTCAGCGCATGCGCCCCGCCACCGCCCCCAACTCCTAAAATCTTATCTACTGTACTATAGTTGAAACATCTCTGTAATTTTACTTCTCTTAAATATGTCCAAATCTGTGAAAAGAAAACTTACCTGAGATGATGAGAGAGCGCTCGCTGCTGATCTGGCATTTTGGCGCCAGTGGTTTAAAAGTGGCGGGGAGCATGCGCCGAATCGATTCCTCTTCCCTCGGATAGTAATGCCTGTGCATGTGGCCTTGATGGCGTATTTTTGACAGTGGTGTAACACATAGCATTCGTGGGCGTAATTTCGCAATTCGACCGTGTAACAGGGGAGTTGTAAAAACAAGTTTTGTGTCTGTAAACGGTCAGAGTCGTATATTTCAATTCAATTCAATTCAATTTTATTTGTATAGCGCTTTTTAACAATTGTCATTGTCCCAAAGCAGCTTTACACAATCAAAAGAATTATTTAAGTTTGTATGGAATTTGAATG
>JAOVVA010000009.1:8102707-8134135 GCA_028565275.1 Leiocassis micropogon | reverse complement strand
CGCGAGACCATTTAATGCTTTATATGTCAAGAGTAGTATTTTAAAATCAATGCGAAATTTCACAGGGAGCCAATGAACTGAAGATAAGATACTGTAGGGGTGATGTGCTCGTATCTTCTAGTTCTAAAGTTGTCGTGGCCGTAGATTTTGGAATCCAACTCAAACAAAAGACAGAATTACACACAAATCTTTTTTTTTACGCTCGATTATTTTTGACAGTGATTTTATTCCATAGGTTTCCTCCTACAGTCCAAAGACATGCTAATTAGGCTAATTAATGTTCCCTAATTGCCCGTACTGTGTGAATGAATGTGTGTACTGTATGTGTGTGCCCTGCGATGGATTGGCACCCTGTCCAGGGTGTTCGCTGCCTAGTGCCCTAAGTCTCCTGGGATAGGCTGCAGGTCCTGTACACAGGATAAAGCGGTATAGAGATGAGTAAGAGAGAGTGACTTTTGGATTTATTAATGCTATTGAAGATCATTTAAATGCATGTAAACGATATTATTATAAACTTTTCGCCATTTTATATAATCCATTGCTTGTAATGGACAGAACATTGACCAATCATTGACTAAAATCGATGATCATCCATCAATACTCATTTCACAACAGAAACTATTTACAGACAGTAAATGTGTCATTTAATATCATTAAAATTATGTTTAAAGTTCAGTTAAATATGAAAAATGATGTGTCAATATTCAGATGAATTCAATAATTCAAGTGCCATGTAGTCATTTTTCATTTAATTTTCAACTGTATACCTTTATAGTTGTAAGCAAAAGTATGAATGCTAAACTAACCTCACCCCCACTTAATTTATGCACAAGTCATGCAAAATGTTATCAGTTTGAAATATCTCTTACCTCAAAACATTGCAGGACCTACAGTAGATGCATTAATAATAATCTGATTCAGGACAATGTTTTGCCCTGTGATAGTGATTCCATGGGCATGAGAGATAGGACGTTGGATCAATAGATCAGCACTGTCAATTTGAAATGTGGTAATTTGTCCTGGCAATGCTTTATATTTAACAAAGTGTAGGCAGCATGTAACACAAGTAGTTCTCAATTAAATTCTTGTTACATGTTGGTCTTGGTTTGATTAGTTCTAGGTCTGTATCCAATCTTTAAAATTGATTTCCATGTCCACTGTATTTGAAGAGACAGTAATTGGACAGACAGAGACACTGTGATGGCAAACCATATGACATGTAGAGCCATCTGAGCGGACAGATATTACAGATAATATCCATCCATTTAACTGTCTTGTCACGTAAATGCTTCGTCAGGAGCGACTAAAGTTCAGCCATATGATCCCTTTTCAGATGCTCAACATACAGTCTGAGACACTAGTTTAAGGCTTGTATTATCGACCAATTAGAAACCAAAGTCTTTCTATGCAATACTGTACCACTCAATGCATATTTGTGCAGATGTACTGTACATGTATGTATCTGGATTTTTATAGATTATGTATATTAGCAAGCTTTGCTCTGTGGTTGAGCCCTTCAGAAAACGTAGGTGTATGAGAATCTGATCATTGATTCAGCAGAGACAGAGAGTAAACAGAGCTGTATCCTTATGACAGACTCTTCCATCTGTGATTTTTTGTTGTGGAAGTTAGCTGGAGCTTGTGACATGATTACGACAAATAGAGTTTTCAGTTGATTCAGGATGATATGATTCAGGACACTTTATTTGCTCCACCCAGGCCAGCCATTAGGGATTACATACAGGAAGACAACACTGTATAGAGCCATATAGGGGCCCCTTATTCTCACCCTTTTCTTCACTCCAGTGTTATTGTCCCATCCAAGCCATGCACGCTCTGTTTTGTGTACGTACTATATATTTGTGTATATAATTATAAAGCACAAAGGTAGAATCAGTTATTTTTAAAACACAGAAAAAATGTGTTCAAATTAGTGTATGGGGACTCCTGAGCGGTGCAGCAGTAAAGAGCTTTTTCTCCGGGGGGAAGAAATGGCACACTCGCACTCCCACATCAATCACAGCGACACCAGTTCCAATAACTCAAGCAAGAGGAAGGGATCGGATAGCGCTGTCCTTCAAGTGTGTTACGCCGTTCTGTGTAATGGTACTTGAGCGATAGTTGAACAAGATGCGACCTTCACATGCATCGGAGGAAGCACATGTTAGCCTACTGTACACCATCCCTGGTTGATACTGTAGTTTTTGCTGACCTACTGCCCTAATTACTGTAGGTGGGTGGGAATTGGACATGACTAAATTTGGGAGAAAACTGGGGGGTGGAATTGACAGTAATATGACAGTAATGTTTTTTATTAGAGGAAAGTAAAATGATTCATTAATTAAAGAAATTACTGCAACACATTAAATCATGACATCATCATAGGTGGATAAATACATTCTACTCAGCATCCATCAATTCAATCTGGAGGAGTACATTAATAATTTCTTTTTTTATAAGTATTGCATAGACTGTTTGAAGAATTTAAATACTGTATAGTGTTTAAACAAAAAAAATCACACATTCCAATTATTCTGACACATATTGCGATTGTGATAATGTTCAAAATATTCCATTTTGTTTTCAAAAGTTAACACTAAAAAATGGCACATGTAATGTCATTACGAGAATGTTTCCCAGTATTTATTTGTCAACGCATAATTATTTCATAAGATAAACTTTCAAATCTTGAAATCCTTAAATTATTGACAAATTCTACATACATTTCCGAATATGTCGGAAATAAATGAATTGCAGCCTTTTGCAAATTGCAATAATTGCACGAGTCCATAGTGCGATTTTGATTTTTACGTCATTCTCAGCATTGCTGTATAGATTATATGTCTCAGTGGAGTGAATGCTGAGTTTATTGAGTGTTCCGTGGCTCATTGTGGAGCCTACATAATTTTTTAATACTGTATAGAGCACATATAGATTTATTTTGCTCAACATCATGTGCACCTCGAGCCCCAGTCACCGGTAAGTGAGTTGTAATGTGTTTTAATGATAAATGTGTTTTCTACATTGTAAACAGATTTAGTTATCAGGTAAATACAAATAAATAGTTATGATTAACATCTTTGAGTATACCAATAGGAAGATGACACAGGATAGTGGCATTATGGTCAGAATGTAAACAAAACATGTTAAATGACAAGATATGTTCTTCTTACCTTTAAAATAAAGAATGTTTTGTTGATGTTCTTACATTTCCCGCACAGGCCTGGATCACACTGATGAATAATGTGAATAGAGCGCAGTCATTTCCTTTAATCACAGGTCTATCCTTACAGGGTCTGTATCATATAATGTAACATATCGCACAGCCTCTTTCTACATCTGTGATGATCCAGTCAGATGTGATCAACCACAGAAAATAAATGGGTGAAATATTTTTTAAATGGGAAATTAGAATTCTTGTTTTGTCCCTTTCACTTTCCTTTTCATGCATATAGCCTTAAAAAAGCAGATCCTTTTACTGTTCTTCTTCATTACTGGGTTCTTGATCACTGTCTTCTTCCTCGACACGTCTCATGTTCTCCCTCACTTTATTCTTCCTTGTTCTCACTCACATTGTTCTCTCTCACCTCTTACAGTACCTGACTATATTCTACATACTGTAAGTACATGGAGCTCACACACACCATTGTGACTACACGTTGGCACTTGTACAGTATGCATGAACACACTTTTTCTTTTTTTGCAAATTAATGTTAATTTAAAAAAAACTCAGTGGCACTGTTCAGTTAACCTTTTAACATGATTGAATTTGCAATGCAAGTTTCTTATAAATAGTAATATTCAGTGATTAGGCGTTGTTACCCTCCTGAATGTTAATGTCCTAAAGTTTTTTTTTTCCTCTTGTAACACAGCAATTTGCAAACAATATTTTTTTTTGTAATTAAAGAAAGACACATGAATTATTAATTTTAAAAAAACAGAACATTCGAGAAAGAATTTGTATTACTTACGGTATAACTGTTAAATCCTCACCTGACTCGGTTTATTATTAGTCCTAGATCATGTGGAGTCATACTATATAAATCCCTGTGTAAGTTGTCACATCAGAAAATACAAAGCATTAAAACAAGCACAGTAATATAAGCTTGTGGTTGGAATTACAGCATAAACTATCATCAGAGCTGCTTGTATAGAATTATAATAAATACCCTTTGACCAGTCATAGTGCAGAATTCTGCAGGGCTGTGGTATAATTAATAAATTGTACTGATTTGAACATGACAAGTTATTTTGAATGAAAAAGCAGGATCTTAAATATCTATGGGTTTTTAATATTATTTAGCAATTGTAATATTTTAAGCTTTTTTATTCTTAAATAAATGAAATAAAAAATTATTAGTTACGACTGGTATATAGAATGTTGTTAAACAATTACATCATACACAAGATTGCTCAGGAGGTATCACTACCAATGTAACCACACCTGCTGCCAAGGTAAGAATCCATCCATCTATGCAAGCCATCATCGCGACCACAGGTGGCTGCAATACCCTATGACTACCAACACTGGTTGGTGCTGTAAAGGGATGTTACGTTACTGAGGACCCCATCTTCAGGCAAACACACTCACACACCCATTTATACACTAGAGACAACTTGCAAGTGCTAATTAGCATACACACATGTGTTTGGATTGTGGGGCAAAACCAGAGTAGCTGGAGGAATCCCACCCAGCACATGGAGAACAAGCACCCAGAACCCAAACATACCACGACAGATTTTAATTCCCAATCGTGGAAGTGTTTGTGCTAACCCTAAGCCTGGATATGAATATACAATTTCCAAATTGACATTCTTGTCCTGAATGGTTGGAGGTTGGTGGTAGTGATGGGTCGTTCATGAACTATTCGTTCCTTTTGAACAAGTCAAAAGTCTGACTCAGAAGAACAAGTAGTCTCGGAGAGTGATTCGTTCCTTTTCTACTGGGTGCGCAAAGCATCGCAAAACCTCCATAGGTTATGTGCAGGAAACATAAATGAGTAGTTACCATTGAGTCTTTTGTTCCAAATCATTCGTTCTTCTGTCACGTGACTCCCATAGACCCTCTGCAGTGCAGTACACAGGAAACAGAATTGAGCGATTCTTCTCAATGAGTCTGCTACTCCTAGCCGTTCGTTCTTTTGTCACGTGACTCCCATAGACGAATCTATGCAGTGCAATTGATCGAAAGAACGAACAACTCGGACCAGAAGATATGAGAGGTGAGCTGCTCATTCTGTTTATCATAATATGTTCTTAGCTGGATTGTAATATTTATATTACTGAAACTGCAGCCAAACTTGTGTATGTAGACGTGTTGGGGGTCTGTTTATTGAAAATGTAACATTTTATTTTATTTCTGATCCAAAAACCGAAATGAACTAAATGACTCAAAAAAAGATTCGATCAGTTTGATGAACGAGATTCAAAGAACCGAGTCACTAAAATGATTCAAACTTCCCATCACGAGTTGGTGGCCTCCATAGAGTTTAGAGTTCTTTTTGGCACACAACCCCAAAAGTGTACAGGATGACTGCTGTGATACTCTGCATTTTTTCAACTGTGCAACAGAGCAAGTCGTATGAAAATCCACTTAACTTTAGACAAGTTTTGATGAGACATTTTTTTCCCCATTTAGCGGCTGTCAACCTCAAGAACTTGCATTTGTTTTCATCCAAGCAAAGCGGGCATATCTCACTCGTTTTTTGTCTATTAGCTAGCTTGTTCATCTGCTTATTGAGTTATTAAATACAACGCTGTCAAACCGTTTGTTCTTGTGCACACTTAGACACTTGTTACTTGCTATTGGGAACAATGCAGTGACTGAGAACAATTAAAGATGTTCATATGGGATTTTTACTCTTCCTCCTGATGTACTGTGTGTTAGAAGTGCCTGATGTCTAAAAGAAGTAGGAAGGAAATAAGGCGATGGGGAAGGAGGCATGAGCTCGGTCAGACGTCATCCTGCAGATGTCGCATTAGGACAGTGTGCTGATCCATGAGATATTCATCATTTTCGCCAGATTTTGATATATTCGATACCTTGTAGCTGCAGAACACGGTGAGTGAGTCTGGGGGGTTTTCCTGCAGCAGTGTGCCGAATAAGCTCGGATTTGATTGAGTAGGAATAGGTGCCACCTCCAGATAGTGCTGACTGTCTCTGAGCTAGAAGGCACAGTGATTAGTAGATGATTTAGTGTATGTGGAAGGGGAAAGGGGGTGCTGCAGCATTGAGCTGAATGACAAAGTACAGATCATAAGGTCTCTCAACAGGAAACAGTGTCACTCTAATGCAATTTGATTGCCATATGAAATGGCATGACCTTTAAAGGAGCATTGTTTTTAGAGGCGATCATTGTAGTCCATGTGTGTGTGTGTGTGTGTGTGTGTGTGTGTGTGTGTAAAGGTCCATCTCCTTCAGAAGAGTGCTGAGACACCAGGTGACTATAAAAATGGTGTGACCCCTACTGAGATGATTGTGTGTGTGTGTGTGTGTGTGTGTGTGTGTGTGTGTGTGAGTGAGTAAGTGTGTAGGTGGGTTGATGTATGTGGCTATTTCTTTGTATGCATGTAATGGAGGTGCAGATGGAAAACTGACTCAAACAACGTACAGTTCAAATATAATGGCACACTTAATTTCAGCTGACATTGGGTTTTGATGTTTTGTGTTAACTTCCATCAGACCAAAGGTTACTGCCTTTCAGCAGCATCACTGAACCGAGCGTAGAATAAATTCGTGGCACACTAAATACAAATACGCACTTGACATAATGCACTATATACCTAATAATAAAAAAGCAAACATACTGTACCTTTTCTTCATGTTGCACAATCATATAACATTGATGATGTTAGCGGTCATGTGTTTTCAGGCATTCAGGACCATTCTATTTGCTCTTCTCTTCGGTATGCTTTGTGTAAGCTGAAGAAATTTTACATGTTCAGAAATGTGAATTCCTAAGAGCTACACAGAATAGACTGAGCAAATAATATAAAGGATATTTAAAGATTCCTGAACTATAACCACCCACAAGTCCCTGTTCTAAAGGATTGTTCAAATAGACACATTTAAAGGTCACAACACCCCCAATTCATCACATTTCTGGATCAGTGTTGATCCCTGTATAACTATCTAATCTACCCCGGATTGAATTCTTTCATATTGGAAAAGAGCAATAATGAAACAATTGCAAATAATGATTGCAGAGATAAAATATGAGCACACTCATAGAGAAATATATTGCTTATTAATATAAAAATCCCTTAGGGTATTTGGATAGGTCAAGGCTCTTAGCTTCCTAAACTGTAAATCCTAAATTTCCTAAATTTGACACTAGGTACGGTTGGGGTACTTTTTGTTTTTCACATTATCAAGTACAGTATTTAAATCCATATGACCTGCTGCGATTGAAACTACTAGTCACACACCCAGAACTCTCACCATAGTGTAGTGACCTCAAGTGCGTAGCACATGAACATCTCACGCCTCAACTGGTATATTTGATATACTGTAAGTCTCACTCACATCTAAACCCAAAGTGTAAAGATGGACTAATTCTAGAATATGATGTTCAACAAGAACACATAAGTGTGACAGTCAGGTGTCTGCAAACTTCAAAATAAGCCATATTGTGTGTATGTGTAGTATTGAGGTACAGGAGCACCATTCCACTGTCCTTGTGGATTAAAAAAAACATACCACAAGGTATGCAATTCTACATTACAGTATGATACTAATATTATATTTCACTGACAAGTACAAATATACAGTAAAACATGCCCACTGGTCATTTTGACTGCACCACCAAACGAGACTAAATCTGCCTTTGAGTGACAAATCCGGGTAGAAAATCTGCCACCCACAAGAATTAAACAGATTTTATTTTTCATTTTGTTGCATCATTTAATTTCGAGCATGGCTAAATAAACCAGAAATTAACTTGATTAAAACCATAATTAGGGATTAAGTCTGATTACCAACTATGATGGATTTACAAGTCTAAAAATTTAACAGTTGTTTTAATTTTACTGTTGTTGCTCTTGGGATTATGCATTATGAAACCTTTTTTTCTTACTGAAAACTGACAAAATAACTTTTTGTGAGAAACTTTTATGCTGCATATTTGCATATAAACCATCTCAGATGCCATAGTAAAATTAATCCTTCATTGAAATTTAAATCTGGATTAAACATTTATCCACGATTACCACCAAACATAAACCAGGAATAAATGCTTGCATACTGTATATGCAGGAGTATCAAAGCTGAATGGAAATGGATTAATAGAGGTTAAAGCTTATATTTATTTGGTTAAACTTTGTTTAGAAGTGGATCTTCAACCCAAAAAAGTAGTGAGCCAGTAGTGAGTTTTTTGCTGTTTGCATCTCCTTCAATATGGTGATATACAGTAGAGGGGCTGTGGTGGTGGTGGTGGTGGTGGTGGTGGTGGTGGTGGGAGATGTGGTGGCTGCAACATAACCTGCATCCTGTTTTATTTCTAAATTGAAGCATCAGGCACAAGAGCAAATGTAATATGACTGGATTGTAAAATAAAGCATTCTTCTAAAACATGTGGAATAGAAGTTTCATGGGTATTCAAGTTCACTGGTCACATTAAGATCTACAGTAGCCTCAAAAATGCCAAAACACTGACGTGCACTTTGACAGCTGTAAAAAATAAAATAAAATAAAAAAATCTAACAACTAAAAACTAACAGCAAAGACAGAGGCTTTATTATTTCAGTGTGTTTTAAACAATCGTCTGTCACCAACAAATTGGTAAATTTGCATTGACTAGTGCATAAAAAAGTTCCTTGTGTTGTCTTGGCATTGCTGTTATTGACTTGTCTGGGGTCCCAAAGACCCCGGTGTTGCCACAGAAGAAAAATAAATAATATTTTTTTTTTTTTTCTAAATATTTTATATGGGTATTTTAGATTTCAATTCTAGTACAGTATACTGAAAATAATATTGTGTGTGTGTGTTAGAGAGAGAGAGAGACTCAGCTTCACCCCAACAGCAGACAAAATGTAAATGTGCTCAAAAAAACTTTTACTTTAATTTATATTTTATAGCTGGGTTCTCTGAGACCATGAATAGAAGTTACTGTGAGTATAGCATATTGTAGGGATTGTTTGGAGCACAGTATCAGTACAAAATGATTGTTTTCAGTTATGATACTATACTTAATGACCTTTCCTAATTTTGTGGGATCTGCCAGTTAACAATGTTCAGAAACCCCAAACAGAACATAAGGTTTAAGACTACAGCACCAGGCAAAAGTTCTAATTCTAATTCAATGTTTTTTTTTGGTTTTGCGATTTATTTTCTACATTCTAAAACAATACTAGAGATTTTAAAACTATGAAATAACACATGTGGCATTAAATAATTAAGTAACACCCACTACAACAACAACAGTCAGTTGTTATTTAAGACATGAAGGTCAGCTTTTCTGGAATAATTCTTGCAAGAACAGTATTGTCGAGTGCATTTGCAAAACCCATCAAGCACCATGATGGAACTGGCTCTCATTAAGACCTTCCCAGGATAAACAAGACCAAAACTTACCTCTGCTGCAGAGAAGAAGTTCATTTAGAGTTATCACCCTCAGAAATCACCAATTTAAAGCACCTCTGATTCGAGCCGTTATGAAGCATTTCAGCATTTATTCATCACATATGCATTACTGCACAGTGAAATTCTTTATTCTTTGAATATTCCAGCTTCTTGTTAATACACAGCTATTATACGGCACCCCTAGAGCAGACAGGGTTAAGGGCCTTACTCAAGGGCCAAACAGCAGCAATCTGGTGGAGCTTGAACCGCTGACCTTCTGATCAGTAACTCAGAGCCTTAACACACTGAGCCACGACCGCCCCAAAAGGCTTTACAGAGCATGAGTAGCAGACACGTCAGGAGATCAATGCATACAGTATGTTGGATGGATACCACCATTGTTTTAGTATGTAGAAAGAAATAAAATTCAGGAAAGACAATAGGATTGGAAGGTGTGTCCAAACTTTTGACTGGAAATTCAAGCACATACTGGTTTGAAATCTCATCATAGAATGTCATTTCTAAGGCATTTTGGTGATGCTGGGATTTGAATCACCCTGGTGAAAGCTGGTTATGGTGACTGAGTGGTTAATACAGTATTTTGGGTTATAGATTATAAGAGTGTGTGTGTTCAAAGCCCTGCAGTGCTACACTGGCAGGGTTGTGTCTTTAGACGAGACCCTTAAGCTTCATCAGTTGTATTCTGCCTGAGTTACAAGCTGATTAAAAAAACATCACCGTGTTGTAATCTGCATGATAATTTTATAACGTGTAAAACAGTATTACAGTAATATAATAGTCTGTTCTGCATATTAGAGTAATACAAATTATTAAACATGCTTACAGTTTGTACACTACTTTATTAGTAGTCGTTGTTACAGAGTACATACCTATATCTTTGACCGTCATATAAAATCTGTGATGAATTAATTACTTGAAATATATGCTGGACATATTCAAAAACTTCGGCTCCTGATGATGTTTCTTCTCCTAATGGATGTCGCTAATTGAATTACATGTTGTCTGTATTTAGCCAGTGGCCCAGACTAATTTGATTAATAATAAAAGCACAATCTTTCTTGCTTCCACTTCCCACAAGAAAAAGAATATACCGTACATGGATAACATATCTATGTTTCTGTTCTTACGGTTAAATCCTTCCAGTCTCAGTAACAGGAATCCCATGATGGTACAGCTTGTTCTGGTTTGTGTGTATACATAACATCAGGGGACAAGAATCAGCTGCAAGCAACAAGAGCAGCTAGACAAAACAGAAAGGGGTTAGGGGACTCTCACACCTAATATAACTCAGAAGTCTTCACTCTTTTGCTTTTGCTAGATTGTCTGGTTTCCAGGTGTGAGATGTTGTGTTGGCACTTAACGTGGCTCTTTTTCACGGTGCAAGAAACAGCATAACTTCAAGTAGAAGTTACATTGTATTGCTTATGTGTAACGATATTACAGTAGCAGTACACCAGTCAGATCCACATTGTGCTTTTTATTTAAGCAAGTTTTCAATGCAAATAGCTTGGCAGCTTCCCAGCGCACCCATCACCTTCTGCTTTGCTCTGCGCAAAACCAAATACATTAGGGTATAAAACCTCATTCCAACATAAAGTGCCAACAGAAAGTATATAGCTTTCCACATTTTATGTTCACACTGATCTTAAAATGGATTCCGATCCATTCTTCTCATCGTTCTACACACAACGCTCTACAATGACAAAGTAAAAACAAGTGTTCGGAGTGCTTTGGTAATTTATAAAAATAATGACTGAAATATCCCATTTACATATCTATTCAGACTCTTCGCTTAGTAGACTGCTTGTGAATGATGCAGCTTGGCACAATTTTATTTTGGAACTTTTTTCCATTATTCTTGGCTGAATCAGGAAAGCTCACCGGGGTTGGATGGTCAGGGTCAGTGCACAGCCATTTTCAGGTCTCTTCAGAGAAACCACTCCAGGGTTTTCACAGAGTTTGTTGGAAGCCTCCTGTTCTTTTTTTTTTTTTTTTTGACATTATGAGTCTGGTTGTTGAAATATAAACTGTCGCCCCATCCTGAGATCCTGAGCAATTTGGAGAAGGTTTTCAGTCAGGATAGTTTATTCTTCTGTATCCATTTTTTTCCCTCTATACTGCCTTATCTCCCAGTTCCAGTTACAGACAAATATCACAACAGTATGATGCCCACCATATTTGACTGTAGGGATGGTTTTAATAAGGTGATGCACAGTGGCTGATTTCCTGATTGCAAATAGTTAAACCTTTGTTTCATCAGACCAGAGGGTCTTGTTCCTCATGGACTGAGAGTCCTTCAGGAGCTTTTTTTCACAGCTACTGAGAATGATGAAAAATGACTTTTGTTTTTTTGCCTTGTTGAAAATATGAAGTTGTGAAATTTAGACATGTAGTTACAAACATGTTGCATTCAATATATCATTCTTTACTATAATTATTATGGCGATAATTATGGGGCTTAGTGGTTAGGACTGTCGCCTTGCACCTCCAGGGTCCAGGTTCGATTCCCGCCTCTGTGTGTATATAGTATGCATGTTCTCCCCATGCTTTGTGTGTTTCCGCCAGGTACTGTGGTTTCCTCCCACAGTCCACAGACGTGCCAATTAGGCTAATTGGCAGTCCCAAATTGCCCATAGTTTATAGATGAGCATGTCAGTGTGTGTGCCCTGCGATGGATTGGCACCCCATCCAGGGTGTACCCTGCCTCCTGCCCTAAGTCTCCTGGAATAGCCTCCAAGCGTCCCCAGCGACCGAAGGCGGTATAGTTGATGAGTGAGTGAAAGAGTATATTTAGTACTTTGTAACAACTGTTAACTTTTCTAGTTGGTCTAGTAGTTGTGCTGCATGTTACTGCAAATATAGGTGAAAGAAAAAAAACATGTCAATGTTCATCCTGTAGCTGTCCATGTTGTCCAGGTAGGAATGCGTCTCACCAGCTCCTGTGGATGCACTGCCTGTTGATGCTTTAAGGGTTTTGCAGAATTCATGGTTTTCTGTACTGATGATGCTGAATAAGCTTGCAAGGTCAGGGATTGAAACGCCTCTGTGTGTGACTAATCAGCAAAGTCGCTGTAAGCACAATAGAGAACGAGAGCAGCACTTTGCCTCATGGTCGTGTGTCTGCAGGGACAGAATCGACTCTGACAGCTCTGTGGGAAAGCAACGGTGTGGAGAGGGGATGGGGAACAAAGGGAGGAATTAAGTGGACTCATGTCAATGATGTAAGCTTTGACTGACCTTCCCTTAGGACACAGTGTTAAACCAAAAGCCTTACATCTATACAAGCCATCTCCACTTCAGATTCAGTCAAAAAAAAAAAAGAAGAAGAATTTCAAAAGAAGAGACAAATTCTATTCAAGAAACAGTTTAGGAGCTGCAACTACTATGTAGGTGATCTTTATTTTTTCAAGTGCTACAACCATGTTCAGAGCAGTAAGAGCATTTGCGTCAACTGTAATTTTCTTTTTATTTTATGAGGATAACGAGGAAGCCAGCGCCCTAAAAAAATACTTACAATGTTTCTTTTTGCAGTTTCTTATTTCTTCTTTGGTTATGATGGTGCAGCACGTTGCTTTGCCTCCTTACAGCTCCAGGTTCGGCATTTTAACTTTGTCTTTGCGCATGTTCCTCCTATGTCTGTATCAGTTACTGATGTCCTCCAACCACTACATTAACCAACATAACTTTGACCAAGATAAAGCAAACCCTAGCATGCATGCATTTAATAGGAATTTAATACTGATATGAAAATCTTGGACAGATTCTTTACATAAATTCAGCACATCACTGTTTTACAGTGTGAATGATATTGCTCTCTTTGTTCTGTACGAAAAATGTATTACGTGTTGAGGTTTTCTTTATTAAAGGGACATTAAAAGGAATTGTACTGACTAGATGAAGCTTGTTGTACGTATTAAAAAAAAGTTGTAGCAGTCTGAATTGGAGAGTGATGATCCAGCATAGAAGAGGGCAGGTTGAAGGGTCAGTGAGAAGGAGAAATGTCATGACATCAATAAAAAAATCATATCACAATTGCTTTGTTGAGAATCCTAAACAATGGACAGCATGTAACAATTATGATCTCTCAACAGTTGGCTAATTATTTTTGTTTTTACTGTCTGTCCGTCTGTCTATTGTAAGATTTTTATATACATCACAACAGCATTTTTCAGAGTTTAACAGCAGTGTTTATTAGTCCTGGAAGACCCCTGTCCTGCATATTGTCTGTGCTGTCTCCGCTCTCAGCACACCTGATTTAACTTACTAATGTAACTCAGCTATTTTTACCTAATTAACAGCCTCGCCTGAATAGAAGTGGGTGGGGTAGAGGAGCGAGAACCTCCTGTAGGGTTGGGAAACACTGCCCTACATTACAGCACAAAGGTTTTATGTGCTTGCTTTGACCTTAGCTACCTCCCAAGAAAGAGAAAAATACCTCTCAGGATAATTGTGCTGCTGTTTCGTGAAGAGCTTGCTGTGACAGTAGGTCATGCAGGGATCATTAGCAAAACTCAGATCTGGGGAGACACTGATGACAAGGTCTGAGCTCCTGCCGTTCCACCCCTCTACTGATCATCAGTGTAAACAATAGGCCTGGGAATCACCAGAGAACAGCCGATAATGTATTATCCTAATTCAACTTTTTTTTTTTAGACTTTGTTACAAAATTACACATTAACTCACTTACTCATCGTCTGTACCACTTAATCCTGTCACGTGGAGCCTGGAGCCTGTGGCACGAGGCTGGGTACATCCTGGACGGGTTGCCTATGCATCGCAGGGCAACAGTATTTAATAAACTTACAATAATTTGCTCATACTACACAGGACGAAATTGAACCATCTTGCCATCTCAAACGCAAACAGTTATGAGCTTAAAACAAAATAATTGATTTTGAAGTCAGCATGATGATACATGCATTGCTGTAGAAAAGAATCACAACATGTAACTAAATCAATTTCCCCAATCTCTAGAAAACAAAGTGGCTAAATGTGATTGTTTTTTTTTTTTTTAAATGATTAAGTTTAAGAAAATGCTTAAAGGAGAGGGGGAAATGTCTGTCAATAAATGACCAGACCTGGCGAGCTTTGACCTGGAAATTGCTCATTCAAACTGCTTTCAAGATTGATGTTCTCTGGACCCAGTGTCTGCCAGTGTCACAGCTCTGTCTTTTGAAGTTTGACTGTGACCTAAAAATTCTAGGGCTGTTACAGTATGCAAAAGTCACAGATCTGTACTGTGCGTACCTCGGTCGGTTTTGAAGTTCACATTGCTCAAATGTTACCTGTTTAGGATGGAATGCTGAAATTTTTTTTTAATAAACTTATTCATCTGGCCCTACGAATTTTATATATTTAAATATACACCAATTAGCCACAACATTAACACCATCACCAGGTAAACTGGACAACATTGATTTATACACCAGTAAACTGGTGACAGGATCATGGGCACCCTAGGTTCACCCATGCCCGCAGAGAACAAAGGTCTGAATGGTCTGATCCCACAGAAGAGCTAATACAGGGCAAATCGGCAAAAATGTACAGTAGATGCTGGTCATTATAGAAAGCATGCATGGTAAATAGGCAAAGGTCTGCAAACTCCCAAGGTCCCAATCCGGTCAATCATCCAGGGGATATGCTGGACAAACAAGTCAGAACCACCCCGCAACCACAGCACCCAAAGGATCTCCTGGTGCCAGACACCAGAGCTGACCCCCAGAGACATTGTGGAGGCGTGACCTGAGGGGCCAGATCACCCCAGAGGCAAAACGGGTGACTAAAATCTAGGTGGTTTTAATGTTTAATGATTTGGCTGATATAAGGTGTATATAAGGCATACTATAGTCCTCAGCAACATGCTGCCTGTTCCTTCAAATTTAATTAACAGCTTTTGTTAAAGCTAAACCGTATTTACTATCACAACTGAAGCGAATGTCCTGTACTGTCCATATCCTGAATTCGAAAATGTGTATCATTACAGCCCTATAAAGGTCTAGTTCACTTCATGCATTTATGTCAATTTAGGATTCATGTAATATGAGTACAATTAGATCAAATCTAATTTTGCAGAGTGTGTAGGATGAATCTTATTTCATATATCTTGCCTCTAGGCCCAGATCCTTCCCGAAGGCCAAATGGAGCAGGATGTGGAGAGCCCCATCACAGTGAGACAGCCACGGCTGCCCAAGCAGGTACGAGACGATGTGCCTAAACAACTTCAGGACAGCGATCGAGCCAGACGCAAGATCCAGCGCTATGTACGCAAGGATGGCAAATGTAATGTGCACCACGGCAACGTGCGCGAGACCTACCGCTACCTCACAGACATCTTCACCACACTAGTGGACCTGAAGTGGCGGTTCAACCTCTTCATTTTCGTGCTGGTCTACACAGTTACGTGGCTTTTCTTTGGCCTCATGTGGTGGCTGATTGCCTACGCACGAGGGGACCTGGAGCACATAGGCGACAATTCATGGACACCGTGTGTCAACAACCTGGAGGGTTTCGTCTCTGCCTTCTTGTTCTCCATTGAAACTGAGACAACTATTGGTTATGGGTACCGGGTGATCACAGACAAGTGCCCAGAGGGCATTGTGCTCTTGCTAGTGCAGTCGGTGCTGGGCTCCATTGTGAATGCCTTCATGGTGGGCTGCATGTTCGTGAAGATTTCACAGCCTAAGAAGCGTGCAGAGACATTGGTGTTCTCCACCAACGCTGTCATTTCGATGCGTGATGGGCGCCTCTGTCTGATGTTCCGTGTCGGAGACCTGAGGAACTCACACATCGTTGAGGCTTCAATCCGAGCCAAGCTGATCAAGTCCAAACAGACCAAGGAGGGGGAGTTTATTCCCCTCAACCAAACTGACATGAACGTGGGCTATGACACGGGCGATGACCGCCTCTTCCTTGTGTCCCCACTCATCATCTGCCACGAGATCAACCAGCATAGCCCGTTCTGGGAGATCTCCAAAGCCAGCCTAGATAAGGAGGAGCTGGAGATTGTTGTGATTCTGGAAGGCATGGTGGAGGCCACAGGTAGGAAGCACTTTTTTTTCTTTTTTTTTTAATTAAAGTAAACCAGAGATTTGTGGGTTTCAAAGAAAAATAAGAGCCCTTTTCTATTTATATGAAAAGGTCTTTATGTGTAAAGGCTAGAAGATGTGGCTTTGAAATTATGTTTTTGTGTCTTATTGAAAATCCTGCATCATGTCTGTTAGCTGTGAGTCCAAGGACTATTGAAGACCTTTGTGTGAGGTCAGATATGTCTGACCAGGGAGCGTAAATGAGATGATCTTTCATTAGCAACAGAATAAAATCCATCTGGCTGGCGGAAATGGTGTGTTGAAGAGAAACACTCTCTGCAGACAGAGATTCCACTGATTAGATGGAAAGAAAATTCATGTCTTTTGGAGTATGCCTTGTGTGATATAAATTCAATGAAATAAGTTCACGTTTTCCATCTAGTCATGGCACATACAGTATTTCATATATAAGCAGTATGACTAAGCCAATTCATGTAGCGCATCCATGTGTTTATTTAAAAATGCAGGATAAAATTACAGTACCTGCATTTAGAGATATTTATGTCCTTTCAACCTATTCAAGATGAACACAAACCTGGAACGCTGGCGTGGAACAGCGGTGATCAATAAGACACCTGATCTCTTCCAGGGATCGCTAGTAAGACAACAGTGTCGCATGTTAGGACAAGCAGCTCATATCCCACTCTTCATTCAAATGTTGCAGTGTTTATTGTTATTGTCAGTTATGCAATTGGTGAACTATTATCACTAATTGGTGTATGCAATTACAGAAGAACATTTCCCATATGCTTGCGCTGGAAATGAAATTTAATGCTTGTGGTAATACAAAATTGAGCACTATATTTGTCCGAATAAGAATATTTTTGAGTGGCTTTGAGAAAGATGACCACATTACAAAGTCTGAGAAAGGGTGACATCAAAATTGAGACAAATCAAATAAAAATCCATTTCAATACTAGCACTGATGTTAGCATCCAGTGTAAGTGATCAAAGGATTCCCCTCTGTCTAGTCTCCGATTGAAATCTATATGTGAAAAGAAAGAATAATATATTGTCGATATTTCTTTGATTATGAATTATTTCTATATTGTACAAAGTGAATGGTATAACCCGAGTCAATGCATTTCCATTGTTTTAATTAAAATTAGTGATAAATTATACCATTATACCACTATGTAAGGCTTCATTGCAAGTTTTAGTCCTTTCTCATGCAATTCAAAACCCTATAGCTCCTTGTAAAACTGGGAGGGAAAAGAAGCAAATATTCTAATGTACATATGAACCACGCATTTTGGAGTAAATTCTATAAAAACATATATCTTGCAAGGATTACTCACAAGGAAATGATGAACGATATCAACAGCTTGAAGGGTTCATCAGTGTTCACCCCGCCATATTTGTAGGAGTGGTTGTTGCTTGATCCAAAATGTCAAAAATAACATCATCAACAAAAAAAAATTATTGTAATAAAATGTCAGTGTGGTGAGTATGATTTATATGGTAACATTATAAGGAAATCAGTATAGAGGAAGTAAATCACATTTTTAACACAGCAATCTAGTGTATGCAAAAATCCTACGTATGGTCATAGATCATTCCAGGGTGAACAAGGTTGTCTAAATAGTCGGATTAGCATTAATCCTGACTCTCATAGATCTTAACTTGCAAGGTTGTAGCCAGTTTAGGAGGGACTTTGGAGCTCGGCCCGATAAAAGCAGCAGTGCTTCAAAATTCCAGCCGGTGAATTCAACACAGCGCTAGAGTAATGTGGTTTTATTCCTCCGAGCATTTTAAAATTCTGACCACGTTTACAGCCAGCAGAACTCTCTCTAGATTTCTTCCACACACTTGATTCAGCTGAAAAATACAATTCATTCAAAATCGAGCACCGTTCTGTATTCCATACCTAGCGCAAGTTATTCTCCAGGCAGCAGAAGCCAGGCTAATTGGAAACAGGAGCGTTTGACCACCTCAGATTTTCAGGGTAATTGTTGCAGATCGTTATTTTATGAAGCCGTTAGCCAGTCAAGCCTTGCTAGTGTGAGGAATGCAGATGATCTTTCATTAGACACAAATCCGAGGCCGCAGCTGCCCGAGCTGTGAACCGCAGGTGAGGCAAAGCAGTCCTCCTGGGAGTAAACGATAGAATGTGGAATGATCAGCATTTGAAGGAGAAACTCCAAGCTCTCATGGCATCTGAATTTAATGCTCTGTTGAAGGTGGTGAGTAAATGAGCTGGAGAATAAGAAATACTGTGAGTGATGAGGATGTGTGTGGTCCAGGTTTGAGACTGGAGAGATTGTGTGGTGGGTGGACAGCTTGAAGTTGTGGGGGCAAAAGTTTGAGATTTTATGTTATTAAACTTAGTCATGTACGGTGATATTGTTTAAGGTTGTCTCGGGACACGGATGTTTCTTATAGGAAAAATCATAGTCGAGGAGGTAAAAGTTTAAAGGTCCCATATTGTACTATAATATGGCTGAAATGCCACTCAGGTGATGTGAATTTTTTTTTTCTGTGATTCACTGCTCTCCCAAACGCACCATTTTAGTGTCTATGTAAATGAGCAAGTGCTCAGCCCTGCCCCTTCCAGGTAACAGCACAACTGAGCAACAAGCCATGTAAAGGTATGTTCTTATATGAGGTCACATTATAGGGAAAATCTAATTGGCTTGTTTAAACCCTGGCCAATATAAAAATGGAAAAAATAATAACAGCAGGGATTTTTTTCTCTCACATTTTTTTATTTATAAGCACACACTGGAAAGTCACACGATTGTCTGAAAATGACCAAAAAGTGAATGTTGCATAATAAGGTTTGTTAAGGGGAGTAGACTTTGAGGTCGGGAAGAAATAAGTTTAGGGTTTCGTGGTTTGAAGTTCTACAGCAAGAGTCATTAATTGGCAAAACACAACATAGTATTTCAGTGGCGCAAACCGAGCAGCAAAAAAAAAAAAAATAAGTACAGCGGCAGAACCAATAAACGAATTAAAACAAGTTGCATTAGGATAAGCAGCGCTAGTTTTCAAAGAGTAGGCAATTCATCACATGCATTTATGTACTGTAAATGATTTTGCTGAAGGCAGCAATAATTGGATATTAGCTCATAAAAAGCAATTGTTTTCTTGAATTATCCTTTTTATTCCCTCTCCTTGGTGTGGTTAGTGAATTGAATGTCTGACTTGTTTCGAAAAAGTGAAAAATGATTAAAGATGAACGGACAAGTCCAATTCAACGCCGTGTCTCATCCATCTCGAGTCAATACGGTAGCTGTATTCAAAATAGGTAACATGAAGCACCACAAACCATAATTGTCTTATTTATAGACATCATAGTTAATTATTCAAATGTAGTAAGTGTAAGTAAGGAATTTTGAGAAGGCTTGAAAAACGGTGCTGTGTTTAGGTTGTTAGGAGGTAGGTTGTCTGAGGTTGTGTGGCAGGAGGGCAGAGTTTCAGCTTCCTATTTTGGGGCAGATGATGTTGCAGTTGCTTGCTTGAGTCAGTGAGGCAAGAGTAATTCAAGTGGGTTACTCCCACAGGATTTAACAACATTCTGCAAAACCACGCACACACAGTCGGTCCATAGGGAACACTCAGACAAACCTACCCTGTGTGTTCCAGCATTTTAGAGCTTATGAATGTATACATTTCCTGCAGTCTGCAGAATACTTTTAATGTGTCGTTATGTGTGTCAGAGACGAAGAGAACAGATACCCGAGTGGGAATTCATTATTTATTATCGATAACACTGCCATGCATTTTACTGCCAAATGAGCAGAATTATTGTGCTACACATGAGGGGACACAAAAAAAGGTAATGCATGTCTAACGTGATAACAGCATTCTGTACAAACACTGAAGTGCAAACTATAGATCGTACAATAGGTTCGCGTTTAACAGATTTGAACTTTATTAAGCTGTTAGGGCTGTTTGTGGTACAGTATTAGGATGTTGGGTGGGGGTGACAGGGAGAACATTTCCCCACAAGGATAGATGTATTTGAAATTGATCGCTGTTCGCTAAAAGGACCTGTACAACTGTATGATTTTATTAAGAACCCAAGGGTTGTTTTGTTTTCTTGGTTATTGATCATAAAGTTAGGGTTTATGTTTATGTGTAGTCATTAATAATTATGTCCTTGGAAGGTCCTCACAAGAAGAGTAAGTAGCGTGTGTGTTTTGGCAAGTCTAGACTCTTCATTCCAAGCTGCTGCTCCTGTGTGGCCTTGTTGCTGTTTTTAGACTTCATGGACAGCTGTCACGCCTGAGTCAGTCCTCTAGTTTTGTCCTCTCTTTTGTCTCCTCTCTGTCTCTCTTGCTCTCTCTCTCTCACACACACACACACACACACACATTGCTAAAATGCTGATTGTACTGGATTTACTGGGGGAAAACACTATGACAACGGCCCTCGGAGATCAGCCCCAAGCTTCCTTTCAGACAGTTCTCATAAACGATGGCAGAATAATATTTATTGCAGTTGTATTTTTAGAGCTAATTGTGCTGCCGATGTCGAAAAAAAATCATAGATACATTCATTAATCAAGAACAAAGATGACCCCTTTTTGCCCCAGAGCTTTCATTCAGCATGACGATCATCACAAGCACTTGACTGTGGAACTAAATAAAGGCTGAACATGATAGATTTTTGCATCTCGGGCTGGAACAATCGGTCGAAATTTCTGCTTTTCCAGCAACTGTGATTCTATTTTGAGTGGTTTGTGAGAGTGGTTGCTATAGAGATGGTGTTAAGAGAGAGAGAGAGAGAGCGTGAGTGTGTGTGTGTGTGTGTGTGTGTGTGTGTGTGTGTGTGGCAGGAAAACCCACTGATGTTACACAAGTCTGTTATCTAAACAGCCCAGTACTATCACATCACATGCATTATTATTATTATTATTATTATTATTATTATTATTATTATTAAGCAATGCTAAATACTGATATAAATCTAAGAAAAGGCTCTCGCTCTCTTTCTCTTTTACATTTATAATATTAGAAATCTTTTCATCTCAAGCAAAACTTTAATCCGCTATCTCAGTAGTCTCTATGCATAAAACTGGTTCTTTGTTTAAATAAAAGATTAAGCATTGTGTAGGACCACATCGCACCACAGATCACAACACAGCACAGTGGCTGGTGCTTTCAGACAAAAAAATCTTTTCGAAATAAACAGATGATTTCCAGAACAGCTGAAAGAGCTTGGGAAGAAACCCTAAGATTTCATGAGAATTTTAAAGATACACCCTTTGATTTCTTTACATCATTTATGATGTGGGAGCTTAAGCCTACACACTGATCTAATAGGAATATCTGGAATATCATAGTGTTTTTGCTTTATGAATATTAGACAGTATTTTAGATCTGTGTCGCAGGTAAAGTGATAAATGCATATTGTTGAGAAGGAATTAAATGAATCTATATCATGTTTGAGAGCAGTAGCTTGTTAAAGCTCAATGAGACGGAAAGGCCTCTTTAACATCTTACAAAGCATACATAATGTACATACATAACTTCATACATTGTTCCTCTTTAATGGTAACTATTAATAAACAAGGGTTATACAATGACCAAAAAAAAAACAGTGCACTAATATTTTGTTTGGCCGCCTTTAGTTTTAATGATGGTGGCCAATGCATGTGTGAAAATGATTCCGGAAAGAAAAAAAAAAAGTCTGTGCCATCAAAGAAGAAAAACTCCATAGATGTGATACCCTGGTCATTCAGGTCATCAGCTGACTTAACGTTGCCACATAACGTTGCTGAGCCTAAACCTGACCAACTGAAGCCACCAGAGGCTTGTACAGTGGGAACTATGCATGATCAGTGCATCACTTTCCCTACTTTCCCTTTGTCACATTGTGTGTGGAAATGCTCTTACTTTCACTATTAAACATAGCTGTGATTTCTACTAACGATTGTCTATACGTTATTTTCCCAGAGCACATTTTATCCCCTAAAGGGACATGGATGAGGGGAAAATTCCGTTAAAGGAAAAAGAAATTGAGGGGGGGGGGGAATCTAAGGAAGGGGAAAAAAAAGAAACATGGGAGGGGGGAACCAGGCCACGTGACTTCCGGATCAATCTTCCAGCGCCAATATACGGAAAGGGCAAACTCCGAGTACAAACTGAATGTCTTTATATTTTAGGCCAAGCTGAAAGTAAAACTCGGCTACTCAGAATTCTACACAGTAATTCTCTCCATGTCTGTTTAACAACGCACTTGTAACTGTAATCCGAGTATTATCTTTTTTCGTTTGCTTCTTCTTCTTCTTCCTTTATTTTTTAGTGGTTGGCGGCCAGCTTTTAGGTGCATTACTGACACTCACTGGACTGGATCGGTAACACGCCCCTTCCCGGTCATGGATCAAGTTTCTCATTACTGCCACCTGCTGAACTAAATTGGTAAAACTGAGAGTTAAGTTTTGTGAGATCTCGCGAAATGTTCGTGAGATCTCGCAAAACTTGACGCAGGTACCGTTTTTTTTCTCCCTCTCCCCCCCCCCCCCAATTTTTTTTTCCACCTGTGTCCCTTTTGTTTTTCTTCTTCATCAGATTTATTTCTTTTTTTTTCTTTTTTCCCCCACACATTTCCCTTTAAGTATATTTCAGCACAATTTAGCACTAAACTTCCATTTTTTATGTTTTACACCAATTGTCCAAAACAATTTAAATAAATTTATTCCAGTAATTGCAGATCTCCTTAGTTGTTTTCTTTGCCTCAACCAAACCAATAATTTAACCCTTTTTAAACGCAGACTATTTTTTGAAAAGGCAGTATAGATTAATAATATAATTAATATTATAGATTAAAAATAATATAATTAATATTGTATTCTGGATGCCCCTACAGATATTCACACCCACACACCTGACATGAACAAGACATTAATTTCTTATGCAGGTGCATCTGTGAGGTCGCAGGAAATCCCTCTCTCTCTCTCTCTCTCTCTCTCTCTCTCTGTCTTTCTCTCTCTCTCTCTCTCTGTAGTATGTACTGTACAACCTTGTAAAGCATAGTTATAATGTGGAGAACATGGGTGAGTACAAAAAGTTGAGGACAGAGCCTTGTGAATCATTTCTCTTTGACTTGAACTCTCTCTGCTGTGCGTTTTTAAAATTGAGAAGAGCAAAGACATTTTCTGCTGCTAAGGCTTTGGAAGCGTGCCTTTGTATCTCTGATGAACATGAGGATGTGTCTGAGACTGAAGAATGAACTTAAATGAATGAATCCAATTTTTTTCATAGTATTTCTTCTGAAGGAACTCAAACTAACTGAGAGTTGTTTCTCGTGTATCAGACACCTTCACATCTAAAACTGGAAAACTGTCTTGGCCTCTATTCCCTACGTGAGAGATAGGGCGGTATACAATCAAATTGATTCCGTGGCCCACTAAATAAGCCGCCATCCATAAAGAATACAATAAATTAGTCTTTTAAGTCACACCTCCAAGAATATATTTTTGAAGCTAACAAGCATACAGAAGAAATATATTATATGATGAGAAATGGAATGATAGATACAGAGCCGGACCTAGCCTTCTTGAGGCCCCTAAGCAAAATTCTTCTAATTAGGGTCCCTCCTACCCATTTCTGCAAACACACAGTAACACCTGACACCCCACTGCTCCCCACTACACCCCACTTATAAATAAACCCTAACTAAGAATATATAAACCAACAATATATAAAAAATATTATATTCATTCAATAAAATATTCATTAGCTATTCTATATTTTTATATTTTAATAGAATCTTCACATGATACACTTTGTGTTCCCTCTGATTTAACCTTGGCATTTTTAACATAAGCATACGATCCATACTAGACATGTGCAGCTGAAATATGCATAACGTTTTATCATGATTAAATTGATTGCCTTTTGAAGCATTAACAGGATTTTTAAAAAATCCTGTGTTTCTCTGATACGATAAGACGCTAGAGATACCGTGTTTCATTGTAACACTGCGCAGTACTGTACCATGCTGTGATGCTACACAGCATGGTTAAATCAGTAAGTGTTCTGACTAAAGGAAGCCTTAGTTGTCATTTTTTTAAGCTTCCACTATGCTACATAACTAAACCTCGAATGAGAGAGAGACTAGGCAGGCTAATCATTGTCTAGTATTAGAATTATGTGTGGCTATGAGGAGTGCCATCACATCCATATTGCCTGCACTGATTCTGAGATTGCTGCTGAATCACATAAACGGGTTTTTGTGTGACACACAGCCCAGTTATCTTTTTCGAGCTTCCATTCGAAACATTGTTGCACGTAAGACTGACACAGCCAGAAGAAAAGGCAGCAACCCAGCTAGATTAGCAACAGAGGCAGATGCACACTGCAGCCTAACATCTGGCTTTAACCTGGAAACTACTGGTTTACCAGCATGCTAAAGGGTAATTACACTTCATGCTCTCAAAATGTGACCAATGCCAGTCACTTTGGCATGAAGGGAAAGGACTTTATTATTTATTTTGCGGGGCATTACGCAAATTGCTTATTGAGCATATAGGAAGGTCCTGCCTTTGGATAGATTTAACCTTTGGATAGATTTAAGGTGAAGCAACAGCAAACATTTGGAATTCTAATACTTGTTTGGTATTGAGCCTTGAGCCATCTATATCCTCTCTTGTGTCAGAAATCATACAAGGAAATATAGAAGCTGGCAATCCTGAGGGATGATGGAAATAGATGCATTAAGCAATCACACTTCTATACAGTTCATGTTTATAAATAACTGTTAATGAATGTCTTGATGCTTTCAAAGGAAAAGGTCAGTATATAAGCTCATGAAGCCTGCAGATAAATGTGTGGGCCATCTCTGTGGTAACGAAGGTCATGCCGGCTTTGATGGTTGGACACGTGACCTCAATATGACTTGTGGCACATTTCTTTAGATCGTCCAGCCTTGGCAAGGAACCTTTAAAAGGAAAAAGGTCAGGATGTTGGGGAGTACTGTATATGAAAAAAAAAAAAAACAAGCCAGGGCATCCAAACTAGCTCACTGAAGAGAAAACCAGGAAGGCAGTGGCGGCTGGTGCCAAATTTCTTAAACAAACAAAATTAAAATTAAACTTCTAATAATCACCTGTAAATAGCCATAAGAAGTGCTGGAAAAGCACCGAGTGTAAGTTCAGCTGCTATCTGCTGCTTAACTAGAAGATCGGGTCGATCTGGTCTAAGCTCTTTAACTTTTTTTCTTTCTTTCTGTATTTCAGCAAAGAAATTACAGAATTTTCTCTCATATTTAGCTGGCTTCCACGTCAATCACTATGCAATACATTAACTAACAATCTGCTGACCGTTAATAAGACTCATTGAGAATAGTCCAATCACATGAGCCTAAATATTTAAAAACAATATTGATTCGCTAAGAACAAAAGTGGGAGGGTTCAGGGCGCACAGTGCTGCGTCCCCAAGGACGATTTGAAAAAATCCAATTAGAGCTCAGCATCAAATCACATGAATTTCAAAAACTTACGTGCTTACATAGATACTCGTTTGTCTGGCGCCCCGCGTACACAAACACAAATGAACGTAATACAGTTTAGATTTTTTTATTTTTATTATTGTAAATAAATTATATTAAGATATACAGTGGAATATTGTGACTAAATGACTTTATTTCATTATTAAAATAAATAATAATTATGTTAAATTATTAAATGTTAAAGTAGCATTCTTCTCTGCCTAACTTTAAGGCGGCGGCGCTCCAGCGCCCCTTATTGACCGGCCGCCACTGCAGGAAGGTGACTTCATCTGTCCTTGCTTTGGTTGACACCGCTGCAATTGTCCCACAGCCTCAAGGAAAACAGGAAAATATCCTCTTAATGAGAACATGCATAAAAATGAATATGAAAGACAGGTTAGACCATTTGGTGAACTTTGCACACTGACCCGTATTTTTTTTTCCCCCAAGCATCATGTCTATACAAATTTACAAGTGCTTTTGTCAGTTGGTGTGAAATCAACAGTAATTGGAACAGTGGCAAAATGAATCAGATGAGAATTTTCTTGGAGCAGTTTGGTCAGCCTCGAGAGACGAGTGAGCATCTTTCCAGATCACAACTTGAGTCTTGCCTTTATGACAAGATGCAAAATGTTACTTCCTGTAGCACCTGCAGACTGACCACGACATCGACACAACAACCTGGCCGTTATACAGAACACACCATATGTTTTTATTAAGGGTGCAAACACAATGAGCTGCATAAAATTGTGATTAGCTCCAGGGGATTTGATGCTTATTTTGTCTGTTGAGTATTCGGGGTGTGAATTTGAACCAAACACATATCCCTGTTGTTAAACCCATACTGTGGTGTATTGTGTAGAGTGACCTCTCTACCCATTCCCCAGTGCATACATCAAGGCTTCCAGGGATACAGATGGTGTTTGATATATGGCTGTGTCGAGAGGAAAAATTGGTGCTGTTTAATGTCCATTTTCAGCATGGGTGCAAAGCGAGACGGAGTTCAGCTTATTTTGGGACATATATACCCTTGAGTGATACACATCACTCTGGCGTCAGACGCACCTCCTGGTTTAAAAAATAGTGAGAGTAAATTAATTTTTTTCAGAGCAAGCCAGAATTAGTTATATAATATCATGTTCCACTGCTTTGGGTACCAAAAAACAGAAAAGTGTTCATAGACACATACTTTATGACTGTATACTATTGAATTAGACAACTGAAGCCAAAAGAAGGTGGTTGAGGTTATAGTTATAGCTGCTAGTCTGTTCACATGGCTAATTTATATTACTTTAACAGATCCACTTTATGAGGCATACCTCCAATCTACATCAGGAAAGTAGCTAGTTACTGTCAGGTGTCTAGCTCACATCCCTACTGAGGAAACTTTGTTCTGATACTTAATGCCTTCCTGCCTTCTGGCTGGACAGCACCTTAAAGTTTTAAACATTAGAAGACTTTTAAGCTCTCGATGGCTTTCTAGTAAAAATGCCTTGAGTTTCTGTGAGATATGTATACATGTCCAAGCACTACAGGCTTGACTACCACTTAGGATCACTTAGCATATGGACAGGTTGCCAAGCCTTAATGATCTTCTAGAGTTACACGATTCGGATGTGTTACTTTAGCCAAATAGAATTACCTGTCTGAAGTGGAGAACATTATAGCTAATATCAATCTGATTCTTCAGTTAGATTCTACAGTCAGATTATATTCCATATTCATATATACATTCATTTATATGTATACATCAACATTAACACTTTCACATCACATCATGTGATTAATCTAGAAGTTTTAATGCATTATTATTTTTAAGTTTGACCCTAATGGCTTTCCATGCTTCCATGCTTTTCATGCTGTGTGATAATGGCGCGTTTAACGCGGATAATAAGATGCCGTGAAACATCACCAGGTGTGCTGAATGGCAAGTTTCATTATAAAAAGCTTCTAGTTGGAAGTTTGGATAAAACCGAAGTTGTGTGCTCGAGCTACCCACAAAGGGAACTTAATTTACAAAGAAAAAACAGTAAATGTAAGACATGGGCATGGTGGCTCAGGTGGCCAAGGCTTGTGTTTAAGGATTGTTTTTTTTTTTCCTCCGGATCTGAGGACCATCGGTGGGTTGCTGCACCCCATAGTACCCATCCACTGTATGGCTGTATGATGTTTGAGATATTATAAAACTGCATAATCTGTCTCCCCTAACCAGTTTGTCATGCATTTTGTTATTCCAACAGTCCACATTTATAGTACAAATAAATCTGAGTATTTTAAAATTGTGATTAATCGTAATGAATCACATACTATGACTGTGATTAATTAGATTAAATTTTGATTAAATTATCAGCACTAATATACTGTACAAATAAAACCTGAGAATATAGACTATAATCTGACTAAATAATCTAATTGAAGAATTAATAATAAAATATAGAATTAATATTAGCTATATAAATACTAATAGTAAAAAAATTGTCAGGTATATAGCACAGGTTTAAATGTTGGCAATGGCCTCCATATCCTTTCGCCAGGCTTCAAAATCAAATACAGTAGTTCTGAGTAAACCACATGCTTTGGGACTTAAGCTATGTAAAAGTCAAAGCTTTAGTCTGTAAAGCAATGCGTTTTGTATGATTTCCTGACTTTTTTTGCCCTAGTGTTCATACTAACACAGACAGCATCTATCTGAAAAGTTCCAGTACACTAACATCATGCAATATCAGCATCAGGCAGAGATGGCCTGTGGAAGTGCTGATGCTTCAGTGAAGTGTGATGGTGATTCTGAGGCAAAATGTGATAATTCATATATAAATAGTGATCTATCATTGACAGAATTTGCCTGCTCTAAGGGTTGTAGCTGCTTTCCAAAGCCTAGAGAAACTGTAAAACTGAAAAGTCTTGGTGGATCATGTGTACATGGCTGGCTCCGACTTGAGTGAAGCAACTTGGCTGTGGCCAGAGATGGACAAAAAATGATGCTAAAGTATAGAGAATGTGCCAAAGATGCCAAAATGCATGTACTGTAAATTAATGTTTTAAAAATCATTTTAAAAAGTACAATTTTTTTAAAATAAGGTATAAAAAGTTCATGTTAATAATAAGAAGAAGAATAACAACTTTCATTGCTTACCTACCTAAACCAGTACCAAATAGATCATTTTCCTTGAAAAGGTTGTTCAGTCTGTGTAAGTTTGCTTGTCGGATGCATGACTAATCTCACAAAGCTAGCTAATGAATAAATTAGAAGAAATTGTTATTACAGTCCTAATAACTTCAATATTGTATAAGTAACAAAATAACAAGGATAACTTGTTAATGATGGCCCTTTTCGTAGTAAAACGTACCTCAGAATGCCCTCTCATGTTTGATGGAGCTCTTGATATGTGCTATAGTTAACTACACTGCGTAATATGAGAATATGTTTATATTAATGAACTATAAATGATTCAATTCTAAACCAAGTTCATTTTATTAAGAAATGTACAATCACTGAAGAGACTCTTTTTAGTTGAAACAAGTACTTTGAAGGCCTAGAAGAAAAAGAAAATTTTGAAAATTTAATTAAAAAGGAGTATTCTGTTTCAGTAATAATTAAGTGAAGTCTAAATACGCAGTACAATTTAGAACAATTACTTCATCCCTGTCCATGGCAAATATGGGAACCAATGAAGACCATTACATTGAATCTGACAAAGCAAAGAATCATGATTTCAAACAATGGCAACACCCCAGAAATATCTTCAGTTATTATATGAGCTAGATTATTTTTAGGCCCGTGTAATTACAACTGTGTATGGGTGGACTTCTATATTGTTACCTTAACTGCTTCCTATATGAAAACCACACCATAAAGAAACTTTCTCTTACGGAGGAAGACAGACTGCATTCCACAGCACAAAACAGGCTCTGTGTGAAGCACATGTTTTGGGAGGTACAGTGTGGCTTTCACGCTGCATAAATATGACAACTTCTTGACAGCAGTGCTATCTCACCAGCACAATGGATTATTATTCAGCAAAATTGTATCACGCTGCTTTAGGATGTGGCCCATGACTAAAGAAAAGTAGTTTCCTTGGTAGTGAGACTCATTGCTGGTGTAGTGCTGACTTAAAAGCTAGTTGGGAAATTTAAACAAGTGTAAGGCCTAAATGAAATGATCAGAAATGGTCATGACTCTGAAACTAGCATATTATCTAGATGATTTCACCCAAAGGTGATTCAGCTGAGCAAACAGGAACTGTAGACCTACATCTCAGCATGCAAACTTACTGAAAGTGATTTTCAAATGCAGCAAGTGCCCTACACACACAAAGATACGAACATGTGGCCCCCGAGTGGCGCAGCGGTAACAAGCTCGAGGATATCGCAAGTTCCTGATGCATGCTGTAGGGTGATGCTGTAGCCTCCCATAGCCGGGAGCCTAGAGAGAGCTGATTGGCCGAGTTTTCTCAGAGTGGAGGGATGGGAGGCACTCAAGTCATCAATCACGGCTCTACAACCAGTCTCAGGCGTCTGTGAGGTCACGCAAGTGTAAGGAGCGGATAGCGCTGCGCATTTTTAATCATGGAAGTTAGATCACACGTCATTAGATGTACATTGTCCCGAGCGTGGAACGTGCATGCTCTGCAAGTGCAGCACAAGCCCAGGATGTCCGGAAGCATACATAAAAGCAGCGGTGATGAAGCTCGTACAGAAAGTTCTGGGAAAGTCCGACAAAGTGAGACTTATACACCTTTGACACAAACATACAATGTAAAAAAAAAAAAAACACACAGATTTGGTGTTTTGGTTTTGCATTATACTCTTCCGAGACTGCACCTCCAAACTGCGAGGGAAATCCCAGTGACGCACTGGGGTCAGCTGACCTCATTTAAAGGGAACTCGGGAAGATGCCAAGGAAGGAAAATGCTTCATGGTGTTTACTGTGCGCTTGAACAGGCACCATTTTGTCTCAGAGCTGTATTATGATCATTTGAATGTGAACTCACATTGAGAATTTTCCAAAATTAGGATTATTTACCGTCGGGACAGCTTTACAGGACAGTCATTTTCTATCATCGTGCTCCCGGACTGATTCATTGAAACAAGTGAGGCCGACTCATTTCTCCCAAACCCCCACACATACACACATAAAACATACCGGACTTTGGACATTTTTTACATTCACTTACACACTGACAATATTGTAGCGTTTTATCGCCGGAAAGGATGGTGGAGAGACAAGTGAGCTTGCTTGCTGCCCAATACAAATGGCTGGGAGTACTTTATTTCACTCACGCAGTCTAACAAACAGCATGAACAGCACATTCACCCGAGAACCTATCT
>JAOVVA010000009.1:8074874-8091945 GCA_028565275.1 Leiocassis micropogon | reverse complement strand
CAGAAATAACAGAGGGGGGGGGGGTTATCCGGGGCGGGGCTTGTAGGACGACTTTCACACACACACACACACACACACACTTATGGATTGGGAATGACTGCTGTCTGGCTCACGAATGACATAAATTGTCTAAATAACGGATTACATTTTTGAAAATATAACTAAATAACTTAGTACTTATGCATTAATGCGTTAGATTACTCGTAACATCAAAAAAGTAATCTGAGTACTCTAACGTGTTACCCAACACTGTTCTTTAGTCCTACTGCATTAAACCTTTAATCACATAATAATTCATAATTAGTACATAATTTACCAGAGCTATACCAAGAGTAATGCAAAAGGAGGCATTCAAAGTGCACATGTTGGTGGAGTAACTATTCATCTATATGAAGGTATGACTCGATACAGTCTCTAACACAGGGGTTGGATCCTTTTTGAAAATCCTGTTTGTCAAGGTTGATGGTCTCCCACTGCATGGTTTGTCATTCTCCTTCTTTAAACTGTGCGCATTTGCTCTTGTCAGAGGTTTCATCTCTGTAAACATTCTGTAGCGCAGTCAAAAGGCGTCAAAACTGCATCAAAAGGGATTTTCAACTCAGATTCTAGAAATGGGTTCAACGATGGCACAAATGCATCGCTTGGGATGGAGACAGAGTTACTCTACCATGTGCAATTTGAAAGACCCATGTCAGTTAAAGAAAAATATATGTTTCCTAAAAATACATACAAATCGTTAGGAATTTTCTGGGATAAACATTCAGCAGTGTAATTCCTGATATGTTTAAGGACAGCAACATGCTGACGTTCTCGTTTTCGGTTTCTATTACCAAGTATATTTGTATCGGTATATATTTCTGTGTGTCATGCATCTAACAAACATGTATATTCTTCCAGAGTGTATATTTGCAGCTGGTCACATTGTGCAAAACCCTTAAAAGCAAATGCATGCATTCTGCATGAATTGATGCTGTCCTTAAGCATGGCAAGAATTTTACTGGTTAATCTCAATCCTGTACCTTACTTGCAGTATCCTGAATGTGAATAGCATACTTACCTGAAATATCCAGCAGGTGGTGATATTACTCTGTTACTCACTAAACTTGGAATAAGAAGGAATAAGGAGAAAAGAGCAGAATAGTCATGTCTACTGTACATGTGTGACAGCTTTTGATTTGTGTTTTCCTAATGTATCTACATCAAATCATTGACCACTTTTTTGATGGCTGAAGATACTGAAATGAGCATTGCTTTAAGCTTCAAGGTCCAGAAAAGCTGAATGAAGTCGATACAGTAGGAATAAAGGAAAAAAAGGCTTATAAATGGTTGTCTTTTATACAAAAGTTTTTTTTCAGGTTCTACTCCGTACCTATGATTACAACCACACAGTACACACACACACACACACAGTACACACACACACACACACACACACATACCAGCCTTCACCAGTGTTTCAGTGTGGCACTGCTACAATGCAGGGATGAAAGTGAACTGCAATGAAATAGGGAATAACATTCACTTATTATGCATTAAATTCCCCACCCCTCAGTCGCTTGTCTGTCTGGCTTTTCTGATCCTTTTCCATATGCACGGGTCCTAACACACACATTCTCTCCAAATCACTCTCACACATGTGCACGCACAGCCCGGGGGTCTAACACCCGATCATCTCTCATTGAAGATGAAACAATCTCTCTGCCTTCCTGTCTGTCTCTGCTTTGCTTAAGCTGGACGCCGGAAATGGGATCAGCTCAGGAAAGAGCCCTTAAAGTCGGGCAGAGCACAGAGCCTCCTGCAACACCCCCTCCCCTGTCTCACGTTTCCTCTTCCTTTGCTCTTCACGTCCCTCGTGCTCCAAAGAGATTAAAAGTTGGACAAACTCAGAGGCTTGAGCAAACTGCATGATTTCGAATAATAAATTCTTTTTTTTTCTTTTTTTCTTTAAAATAAAAAAATTACATTATTTTCAGATTTTTAATTGAAAGATTAAAAGTTATATATGTATATGAATATATATATATATATAAATATATTCTAGGGCATTTACATTTGTATTTTTTGTACATACATTTCAATAACAGTTTTTTCTTTGAGATGAGTGAACATTTGACAGATGGCTGTTTGATACTATGTTGATTTTGGACCCGGGGTGTATATTCTGCCTTTTGGAAGAGCATTTCTTAACCTTCTGGGTTTTCAGAAATATATATGTATATATCTGCGCATGTACAAACCTTAACTCTAGTTGATTTTACTCTGTATGATGTATATATATATAAACGATGGTAGGTAAATTGTAGGTGAGGAGCAAATGATCTTTCACTGGATGCAAAAGCTTTAGCCTGGAGCGTGCGAGTGATTTCCGATGGAAGATGTGTTTGGCCCCGACTGTGCATGTCTGCTCTGATATTCCACTAAACCTCAGTGTTCACCTTCTGCCCCCTTTAGACTTCCGTTACTTTATACAGGCTCTTAGTACTTCACACCTTTAAACAGAAGCGCTGCATGTGTGTGTGTGTGTGTGTGTGTGTGTGTGTGCCTCAGGTAGCCTCAGGTGCTGTGTGAGTGTGTAGCTCCCAGATGACTCATGGTGTGCTGTTTGCACATGTTCTCCCTAAAGACTGAGAAACATTTCCTATTTTAATTGTCATTTGTTCATCTGGCAGTCATAAATGAAAACATTTTCCCCTTAAGGCCCCTCAGGTAAACTCGCTCTTTGATAGTCGCTCAAAACATATTATATCCCTATACGTTTCCAATGTGTAATATTCCAGTATTTCTTCACAAAACAGTATAGTTTGCTGTACATTTTGGGGCATTTGGGCTTTTTACCTCAAGCACAGACATCTTAGATCTACGTTGTTGTTTTTTTTTCATTAAATTTACATTTCTTCTGAACATGAGCAACCAAAGAGACCAAGCCCTGTATCGCTAAAGCAATCTAAGAATGAAACGGAAACCTTTTTTTTTTTTCTTTCTTTTTAACTGGATGTTTTACTGATAAAGCTGAAATCTGTTCTATCTGAAAGGGCTTCACATTTTTCTCATAGGAAAAAAAAAATGTAAGTCGCACAGGATCGCCATCACTCCTCCAGGACTTCACTCTTGATTTCCAGCTTCTTCAAGGAAGTAGATTTTGTTTGATTGAATTTTTACAAGAGGTGCATTTTTAATTGGTGACATACATATAAAGAAGTGTTTTTTCGAAATTGTTGGAATATAAACCTGCAGCATGAAAATACGTCAAGAATAATAGCATGCCAAGTATACAAACAGAGTGAGAGGGAAAATATTGTGACCCGGTTTAAGAAAAAAGTTCTAAGGCTGTTAGTAAAGTTTAGAATCAGAAAGGCAATGTACATCATCACTCTCGGGTGTACATTATATTTGCTGAAGTGCCCTTTAATCGTGCTCCTCGACGGATCGAGGGACCCTCTCCTTTTAAGCAAGCCATCTAGAGGGAAGACAACCTCCCACACACATGCACACACACACACACACAGCCCATGGCTGAGGTTTTATATCCCGGCTCCTCTGCTCATCTTCACAGGCACGTTGACTCTGTAACTCGATTTTCTAGGGAGAAGTACTGTCAGGACCACTGGACAAATATTTTACTTTAGTTACTACTTTGTTTGCTTCAATTATTGATTTAAAAACTCTTAACTAAGAAGCCATAATATGGTACAATCTTTAGTGTTTCTAGAGGTATTTCATCATGATTTTGTTGTTGTTGATTTCTATAAATACTCATGAAATAAACCATATCTTAATATTCCTTTTGTGTTTGCTAAAAATGATAGTATTCTGTCTTTATTTCACGTATTTCTACGCAATCGGTTTAATTCCACACTTTGTTTTTCTTTTTGTTTACAAAAATGCAGAACAGTACAATGTACTTTTTGATTTCTAGGAAAAATTTAAAACTTTTTTGTACCTTCAAAGGTAAACATATTACGAAAAAAGGAACTCCACAAGTAGATTAATAACTTTACATTGATCAGCCATCAAGTGAAGTGAATAACATTGATACCTCTTAAGGGGTGGGATACATTAGGCAGCAATTGTTCCACAGAGGCCAGTGTTTCCGACATCAAACAGGCAGTCTGTTCACTATCCAAGCACTAGTGACACTCTAGAATAAGTGCATTGGTGTAGTAATAAGGGCATTGGTGTAGTAATAAGGGCATTGGTGTAGTAATAAGGGCATTGGTGTATGGTAATTTTGACTCTTATAACTGTTCTTTATTCTGCACAATCAAAATTCCCAGGTTTTGAATGTTTGTCAATACCGTTTTTGAGTTCTGCGGGTAGATTTAAGAAAAAAATACCAGGCTGATAAATTCCTGTCTAGCATGCCTACTCTATTGGGTTGTGCTTTTCAATCAATTATGAAAAATATTTCTACAGTGGAAGGTGCAAAATTCTTGAAAAAGCTTACTTACCCATGATAAAGATATCCGTCTAAAACAGCTAAAATGCTGTTACAAATCAGCCTAGACCACAAAGGCATGATATTCATGTGATCTCAAGCTTTACATCACATTGTTATAAATGTCTGTTAAAAAATAAATAAATAAAATGTGTTGCATCCTGTTCCTAGAGCTGGAACTAAAAAAGGCATATCCTAGGGCAGCATGGTGGTGCAGTGGTTAGGACTGTGGCCTTGCACCTCCAGGATCTGAGTTCGAGTCCTGCCTTGGGTGTGGGTATGCGTGTTCTTCCTGTGCTTGTTGGGTTTCAACAAACGTACAGTCCAAAGACATGCAAATTGGGATTGTTGGTGTTTCCAAATTGCCCGCAGTGTGTACCCTGCCATGTGATCAAAAGTCTGAAAAAACAAGTTTTTATTTCATTTCTTTTATACTGCTGCTGTTTACCATCTATTTTGCAGTTAGTTCAGACCAAATAATCTGATTTCCATGAGTGGTGATATTAGACGGAGTGAACCATAACTATATGGTTCACTCCGCTCCCAGGTGTTTTACAGTCATTTCTGACAATACCTGTCGTGCGTGGTGTGGATAAAGTAGGTTGGTACGGTCTGCAGTACCGAGGAAAGAGCAGTAGCCAAAACCTTCATTCAAAACCAGTCACAGACGCACTTTAGCAAGAAAACATATCTGATAATGTTATGTCATTTTACACTTAATAATTTAAAACTTTATTCCTTAATAATTGCTTTTAAGTTATTCCAAATTACCTCCATGTTGTTTTATTTATGGATACAAAGCTAAGGAGCTTTTAACACAAGGATGAATACCAAATCCCTCAGTAATGATAAGTAACGGAAGTTGAAATATAAAGAGAAACTGAAGAGATTTACAGGACTGTCCACCACTTTCATGTATTATTCTCCTCTCCTTTTGACTACAGAGTACAGGTAAGAACTTAAAACTACTTTCACCCGGGTTAATTACATGATCAGTAACTGTCGTCATTAGTATTTCGGTGGAGCAAAATAACCGATTAAACAAACAAAAAAAAAACATTGATAATAAATGGTGTTTGTGGAACTATTGTATAAAAGAAATATCACACTCAAGGTTGTGCTGTTGTGCAAAATATCAGCAGAGAAAAAACTGTACATATGATTCAATGTTACAGGCAGATACATTAATATAACAAAAAAACCATAAAATTGGGTGCTATACTGCACATTCTGTGATACTTAAGTTGATTCACTGCCTTACAAACCTTGCTTGATAGAAAGCCACTCTGAGATTCATGGCTTCCACAGCTGTAATCAAAACCCACAGAGAGTGTAGGGAGAGAGTTTCGGTACAGTACAAACTGTTCCCATCAAAAGAGGCAGTGTGCTACACTGCTAATGCCATCATTCATTAGCGCTCGGACACTTTAACAGCAAGAGAGCTGATTTTAATTAGGCCTGGGGCAGAGACACAGTATTTAGGAGAAACTGCTTCATTATGTAACTACATTGTGTGTATGAGATGCTTTGAGTAAAATATATAGATTAACAACATTGAAGTAAATCATCCTTAACAACAAATTAGTAATCAGAAATACTTTTCCTTATAGTCAGATACAGACTTCACAGAACGATTTAACACAATTCTGTGGTTTGTAATACTGTAGCTCCTAGTGGAGTTATTTTTGTCCAGACAATGAATCAGGCATTGTTGGAAACAGCTATACAGTATGTTGCAGTGGTTTTTTTTTTTTTTTTTTTTTTTTGTAGAAAAGGAAGCATGACATATTATTACCTTAAAATTATGACTTATATTAATATCATCTGCTTATTTTTTCTTATTTTTTTGCCTATATCTACAAAAAAGGTCACTGATTCAGAAAGGTGCAATTATTGGTTAAGGAAAGAAAACAACTAATGAGTTTTGAACTTACTCACTCACTCACTCATCTTCTATACAGCTTTATCCTGTATTCAGGGTCACAGGGACCTGAAGTCTATCCCAGGAGACTTAGGGCATGAGGTGGGGTACACCCTGGACAGGGTGCCAATCCATCACAGGGCACGCACACACGCCAACTACAGGCAATTTGGGAACGCCAATTAGCCTATCTTTGGACTGTGGGAGAAAACCCACCAAGCACAGGGAGAACATGCAAACTCCATGCACACAGAGAAGGGAATCAAGCCTGGCCTGGAATTGAACCCGGACCCTGGAGGTGCAAGGCGACAGTGCTAACCACTACACCACCGTGCCACCTTTTGAACAAACTAATTTACATTATTATATTTGGAAGGATACTGCTGAAACACCCTTCTTTCTTTGTGGTAAAAATGTGGTCGAAAGAAAAATCATGAATGGAGATCTTGGTTAAGATCTTGGTTAAGAATCGACAGTAGGAATCAGAGCTATGTTTAGTAAGAGCACTTCCGCACACACAATCTGATAAGAACTCACATGACTGGGACTAAACACCTGTGTGGCCTTAAAAAAAATACTTGGTACTGAGGCTTATGGGGAAAAGGCTTCGGTTTACTATGCAACATAAAGACTGGACTTTGAAGGTCATGTGGCCTGATAAATCCAGACTGACCCTATTCCAGAGCAATCGGTGCGTCAGACTAAGTAGTGCCCACTGTACAAGCCTCTTGAGGCAGTGTTATGATCAGGGGTTACTCAAGTTGGTCAGGTCTAAAGTCAGCAACATTATGAGGCAATAAAATAAAGTCAGCGGACAACCTGAATATACTGAATGACCAGGCTATCAGTGGAGTTTTTCTTCTGCCTTCTTATGTCTGTATTCCATGTAATCAATGTTAAAGGTGGTCAAGGTTTTGGCCAAGTAGTTTATAACTCAAATGAAATCCATGAAGTGATGTTTGATAACAACTGTAATTACTATTTAAAATGTAATAGTCATCAAAGGTCGTGTGGGTTATAACAGTGTAGAACAGAGGGTTTCTCTTACAGAAAGTGCTCCAGACTTTGCTTTTATAGAAGGCTAAGAACCCATTACCATCGCAAGAACCCTTGAAGAACCATTTGGCTGTAGAGAATACTAATACGAGGATGAGTCAGTACTCCATTTGTATTCTGCCTCAAATTCAAAGCAACTCTGAATAAAAGCTTCTGCTCTATAAATAAATGTATTTTAACATTCTGTAGGCTATTGAATAGTCTGATCTAATCTTAAGAACAGCTTTTGTCTCTGAAGGATTTGGCCCTCATATACAGTCTGCAGTGTTTACTAAATATGAAGAAAATAAATGTGGAAGCAATACTTCTGAGGCTGAATGGAAAAATAAATATTTTACACAATATACTCACTATAATAAATATAAGATAAATAAATACTTAATCAAATACACAGAAAATGCTACAAACCATGCCCAGACTAGAGGAATGTTGCTTTTAAACCATCTCTGAAATCTTCTTTCTAGTTCGTACTTCATAAAATTCCCAGAACTTTCTAGAAGTTTGGCTGGGAATTCGAACCTGGTTTAGACTTCTGAAGGCAGCATCTGCAGAGACACATGGTGTGACCAGTGCCGCTGGCCAAAAGCAGAGAACAATATCATTATGTGCATGTGGGCCTGCATAAATCTACATAAAATCTTTTGATCATCTAAATAGTCTAAAAAAATTGCAACATATGTGTGGCTTTGGAAAACAACAACAAAAAAACAACAACTTTAAAACCAAAACCAGCAACTTGCTGCATCCTGCACAGTCTAGATGATAAATATATGTGTGAACTTAAAAGCAGTTAAAAGCTTCTAATGTCATTTTTATTCTTAGTTCATTAAAATATCATGTTTTGGGAACATACTTAAAAGCATTCTCTTTAGGTTATTGTGTGCTCCAGTACAATAGACATATATACATGGAGTTGAGGTCATTTAAAAGATGTATTTGACCAAATGAACAAATGCATAAAAGAATTGTAATAAAATTAAATTTTGATAACCTATGGCCATGTGTTGTTATCAAAAAGCAAATAAAATCTTTATTATATAGGTTAAAAAAAACAGAGCGGTGTGGCCTGTTATGTAAAAGGTGGAAGGCTTCAGTCGCATGACAAGTATGCCCCCTAGTGGTTAATTTGGAAACTATGTCTCTGTCACTGTAGAAAGCATACAGTAAAGCAGTAGTTTACAGTATAAACTAGTGATGGGATTCTCCAGGTACCATCTGATACGATATTATCACAACACTTAGGTGCTGATTCGGTTTGTATTGTGATTCTGTACTTATCACAATTTTATAAATATCCCGGTTTGATATTATGAGGGGTATTAAAAAAATTGAGATTATCTCCGTTCATAAGGAAGTAATTTACTCATACGTCCTCCCTTTTTAAAACCTAGAATTCCCTATTGGCGATCTTGCCCCTGGGGACGAATTCTCGATGCACAATGCTGCGAATGTCAAAAAAGACAATGAGCATAAACTTGGACGAGCTGTGGACCTGACTCACTTTTTTAGCTCATGAAGATGATGGGCTCCTCCACTGTGAGGACTGTTGCTCGGTCTCAGGGTCGTAACCATGCACCCAAGTTTCATCACCGGTAATGATCCTCGACATGAAGTTACAGAGTTCTTGGTGGACTTCGACACAACGTTCTATCTTCTCAGCAGTCTGGGGACAAACTTGGCAGCAACATGGCGCATGTTCAAATTACACATGAGGATTGCCTGGACACACCGACAATGGCAACAAGGTTGTGGATTGTTCTCCGACGATCTTGTCAGGTTGAGCTCATTGAAGGTATTCCTGATCACTCGTCTTCTTCCAGTGATGTTCTCCCATTCTAGACGCGCGCGGGCCACTCGAACGTGAAAACACCTCGAACGACTCATTGCAGCATCGCCTAAAACTTGCCGAGTCATGCCAAACGTCTCTGTGGCAGATTTGCCCAGCGTCATGCAGAATTTCCCATTTTTTCTTTGTTCCAACTTGCCATCCATGATGAAAAAGTAACGCACGTATTCAGAATAGCAGCAGTCGCATAGCTCCCGATGTACACCGAAGTATACCGTCTTTTGGCACACTGACTTATGGAGGTCGGTGCTCCCTGCGACTGTGCGTGGTCTTGTTACAAAACTAGTCTTGAAACTTTTTGATACCACTCGTCTATCTTTTTAGCAGTTATTCTAAACAAACTGACTTCCAATACCCATACAGTGTAGAGCTCACATAATTGTAAGATTATAGAGCAAGCAAATGCAAATATAGATAAATTAAAAAGTCATTTTGAAAAAGGATTTTGGACTCAGTGTGGCAATACATGTAGTTGGTATCTATGCCCATTCAACTTGAACTAAATTATGGTAGAAATGTGTAGTACTATGCTTCATCTAAAGATGCCAGTAGATGTACCATTGTTGATGCCATCATCTGACTGTCAGAAGAGAGGCATATATTTTCATGTTGGAAGCGCGTGTACATTTTTTAAATTTTACAAACCTGGTGAAAATTCAGCCTTGTGTTCTAGTCAGCTTTGGGTTTCTGCCATCTCTCGTCCTGTTTTATTCTCTTTTTTTTCCTCTCAACCTTTAAAGACGGAGACCAAATCCCCAACAAAACCATGGTGGAAAGCACTTGAAGCTAAACAACGTATCCTCCACCTGTCCTCTGTTAAGCCCCTCTCTAGGCCTACTCTTTACTTGGAGAGCTCATCCTCAGTGAAAACCTTTACAGCGATCTGCAAACAGTATCTTTCTGAACAAACATGTTGTCCTCGACGGTTTCACCACAGATTTCTTCAGAACATTTCTTCCCAGAGGAATCCCATTTGTCTTGTTCATGGCTTTTCCTTTTTCTTTAACAGATAATGATTTATGTGAGTTTATTAGATGATGAACTTTAAATGGATAGAAGAATCGTGTAAAGAATAACAGGTGGATTCTGGAGCAGGCAGTACAAGGGTTTGGTTTTTCTCCCCAGAAGTTCTCAATTTTGGAATAGCTTTTTAGAAATGGAAGATGTTAGGTGTTTAAGTGTTGCCAGCTAGTCGATTTCCAACATTTCTTATGAAAGCACTTGACACTGATGGTGGATTAGTAGCTGTACCTTAAACTTGACCACCACAGCCCGTGTTTTGGCAGCTCATCAGACAAAACCTGATTTTTCGGCTGGGTACGTAGTCAACACTTATCTCCATGTTATTTTTAATTTCTATCTAGTTATCAGGGTTTTTTTTTTTTTTTAACAGCTCTAGGGCTCAGTTGAACTATTATATAGGCTGAGGTGAGTCTACAGGGAATCTTGAGCTCTAGTGGTGGAGGTTCACTGGCATGTGATCTTTTCCATGACACTTGAACCACCTTATGGAAGGCTTGATGGTCATCTCATGAATTAAATAAGATTTAGAGGAAATATGCAGAAAATTATAGACTCTTGTCAAATGTGTCAACTTTTCTATCTGTTTTACCCAGTCACAGGCAAAGTGAACGTAAAATCTCCTTTCTTTTCTCTTCTTGCTTGCAAATGCTGTAACAGAGACCACCTGAGGAAAAAGGCAAATCTGCATCTAAAAGTTAGACAACACAAAAACAAGAGACAAGCAAAAGTTAAGCAACTTTTTTATGTCATACATAAGACCGCTTGAATATAGTACAAAGGGTTTGTCCATTTTTGCCGCTCAGTAACATTTTACTTTACACAGAAAGTCCTGATCGTACAATCTGTGGATAAAAGGTACTTATCCTTCTGTCATGCTGTTCAGCTCTGCAGTGCACACCAGATGTCCTGGAACCAAAGGGAGGAAAAAGTGGAGACTCTAAAGTGGGCGTGGCCGGGGATCGGGGCAGGGAGGGGAAAGCCGCAGTGGGGCTTTGCGCTCGTCCTGGGGTAGTCGCAGTTATGGGACTCGGAGTGAAGAGCCGATGTTTATCAAGGATGCGCGGTTCGAACTGTTGAAAAAAATACCGCTGTGCACTTTGCTACATGCACCTCCAGCAATAGCCTACATTCAGTTTTCACATGGAACCATTTATTGAAGCGTGTGCCAAATTAACACAACAAAAATATCTCCTGTACTAGGCATACATAATCTCTTATGTATACGAATATATGAAAACACTGCCGTCATTCGGATTTGTAGACACACATCCACACACTATACCCTGTCTATTATATTTAAGGTATGAAGATCTACTCTCCTGTTAGATTTAAACCCTAGAGTTTTGCATTTGTACTGGCATTGTCAACTACTTTGGGCTGGAAGCACTGATACCCATTTGACTACCACAGAGTTCCACTGCATGGTCACCAAGCTGACTTAAATGTACTCAAAATACCATTAGGAAAAAAGTAGTGAGTTCTAAACTTCCTTTATTTAAAAAAATATAAATATGTACATAAATTCTATTTCAGCTATTAAAATGGGGTCACAAAGTAAACACCTGAAGCCTGGTTTTTTTTTTTTTTTTAAGTTTTTTTTTCTTCTTTTTCCATGGACTCCTCCCATTAGCTGTCCTTTGCTGCTGGCCAAGAACAAGAACCCTATAGGACCATTTACCTTGTATTTATAGGCATCAATCACACTCACGTGGAGAAAGAGAGAGAGAGAGCGAGAGAGCAAGAGGGGGAGCGTGAAAGCAGGACGGGATATGAAGAAACCTTCAGTGAAAAAGCGAAAAAAGGAGAAGTAAAAGCGATAGAGAGAGACGACTTTAGTAGAACAGGCTGTGCTCACACACATCAACCCTAAACTCCTGAGCCACCAAGAGCCCGAGCTGGAACAACCTCTTTCATCTGAGCTTGGGAAGGTTGGATCTGAACTCACAAAATCGCTTGCTGAGCAGGCAGGGGCTGTACATTTTGCTCGGTGCACTTTCGGCACGGTATGTTCATGAGAGCACGATGCTGTACACTTAAGGCAGTGGAACCCAGAAAACGAGGCACCTCAGAAACCGGCGTCTAACTGGATCACGCAGCGCACCGCTCCTCCTTGTCCTCACGTTGAGTTGCTCAGTGGCTACCCTGGAACCCGCAGAGCAGCCAACGGCATGGGCATCGACCCTCCCTCCACCTCACAGAATGAAGCAAAACTAAATTCTACAACACAAGAGGTGTGTTTCTGTTGTTTTACATGATTTTCCGGTATCAAAAAAGGGGGATGGGGGACGGATACTGTTCGGTATCCAGCTCTCAGTAAATATGCCGCATTGACAACAGTTCCAGTTTCAATAAAGCAATAGATACAGCCATTTTACTGACATTTAAAAAAAAATCTGATACACCTTGTTTCAAAGTGCACAACTGCTACATTATTGGTTACAGACATCTATGTGCTATAAAAAAAACTGCTTTGGTACAATAAATTATCAAAAGGGAAAATAAACTCTCCTAAAATTCACAGCATAATTGTGAGGCAAAATAAGCAGTCACACAAACGTCTGCATGTTAAGATTTCCAGGGTTTAAAACAAAAATTAAAAAAAAAAAAAAGTGCAGAGGCTTAAAAGTAAATTACATGCTATAAAAAACAATGAAAGTAAAATAAAGCAAAGAAGAGAAAGCAAGAAGAAAAAAAAGCAGTAAGGGACATGGTAGTAGCTGTTTCCATTCAACTTGCAATACTACTTCTGTGAATTAATTAACAAGGCCAGAAGAAAAAAGAAGGGGGAATAATAATAATAATAAAAAAAAAGACTCCCAAATAGTAGATTTCTAGATAAGGAAGGCCTCAAATAACCACTCTCATACTCTGATTCCTATTTATTATGTGTAAAGACATATGTGTATTCCAGATTTTTAAAAAATACAGGAAAGCTATCTTCCCCAGTTTAAGGGTAAATGTCCAGCTTCTCTTCATTCAGTGCGTGATAAGGCCATTTTTCAAACGTGCTGTCCAACGCTGCCCAGTACCAGGCTCCTGCCCGCTCCACTGCCCACTCTAGAGCTCGTCACCAAACAAACACCAGTAGACTGCTGCTCTCGGACACACACAGCCCAGGAGCGAGACGCAAAACTGCACCCTCTACGGGAGAGACACCCCACACTCTGCCTTTTAAAGGAGACACTTGCGCCCTCTATACAGCATGCCTGCTCTCTCTAGTGCTGCTGCTCTTCTACACTCAGAATTGCACATGAAAAAACACAAGCCTGTTGAAAAAAAGGAAGGAAAAAAAATGGCAGTTGAAAGAGTAACCATTGGTAAAGATTTTCTGTTGTTTTTAGACCACATTGGATTTCTGGGTGACTACAGGCAGAGAACCGTCCATTTTCATGACCACTGGACCTTCTCCCAGACCTTAAATGGAAACTTAATTTCACGGCTGCCAGGAAGGTGCATATGTTAATACTCAATTTAAAAAGAGCTGAGTGAAAAGGAAATAATGTATGATTATATCATCTTTTAATAATAAAATGAAATTCAGTTGAAAAATGTTCCAAGCCAAAAAAAGGTAACTGACTGAAACAGAGGCCTCCAGCAAGTGAGCAGAGAAGAGTTTTGAGCGCGTATGCGGCGTCAGTCGTCATCTCCCCTTCTCTTTTACAGCAGCTTTTTAATCTCTATGCACTTATTCAAAAAAAACAAAAAAAAACAAACAAACAAACAAAAAAAAAAACACCAGCGTATTTCTTTTTAAAAAAAATTTAAAAAACCAAACAAACAAAACAAAAAAAAAAAAACAACACACACAGAGGGGGGAAAAGCGGTCCTCTCAGTGTAGTCAGGAGCTGGCCACTGAGCTCTGCTGCACGCATACACCAGCCATGGGTGAGTCCTCACGGTCCAGGCCCTGGCGCAGGCCCATATGAGTCTCGGCTATGTAGCCCGAGTTCGTAGAGAGTGGGTATGCGGCATGTCCGGCTGTGCCAGTTTCCTGGCGTGGGTTGGAAAAGGCGTGCCCGTAGCCTATGCCTAGTGGCAGCGGGCGACTCTGGTAGGCCTGGTGGGGGTGGTGATGGTGGTGGTTGCCTGTAGACGACGAGGATGTAGATGAGGACGAGGCCGAGGAAGACAGCGAGGTCATGGACAAGTGGCCATGCGAAACCTCCATGGAGTCCTGCGTGGAGGCGCCGCTGTGTGAGGGCGAGTAAATGCGTGGGCGTGGGCGTGCCGGGCCTTGCCCGTGCTGACCGTGATGGGCGTGGGGGTGGTGGTGATGGTGATGAGAGCTGTGTGGGTGGAGGGGTTTGGGCTGATGGGGAGGCAAGTGGAACGTGGTCTCTTGGACTGGATGAGTCTCTCCGGCTGCCTGCTGGAGCCCATCTCCACCCACCCAACCCAGGGAGGGCCCAAACGCCTGCCTTGCCTGAGACACATAGCAAATTAGATAAAATTAAACATCAAGAAGAGGGGGGGGAAGAAAAAAAAAAAAAAAAAAACAGGAATGGAAACAGAAGCTTTTATCCTAACAAAATAAATAAAGCATGCCGGTATCTCTTAAAATCTGTGAACAGGATTTTTTTTTTAAATCCAGGATGCTTTAATCATTGCACTTTGCTGAAGTGGAAAATCTCAGCTTTAACAGCAGTCCAGTTGCCTAACCATGTACCATCTTACCGGACTCAGTATCAAGTCATTAACTGATATGAGGAGTCTAGAGTCTATCTTCATGACCATGATTAATGAGGCTGAGTAACACATGCGTGCTCGTTTGTTTGTACCTGAGGGCAGAGGTTGTGGCAGTCCATTCCTACAGCAGCACTGAAATGGCCTCCACTTAGCCGATGGGTAGGATCAGAGCGGGCACGCCCACTGGTGCTCGTTCCAGAAGAACCCCCTGAGAATGGATCAAAAGCACTTTTATTTGGCTTAATACACGCTTTACTACTAGTTTTGACTCTCTAAAGTCCTGAAAATTATGGTTAATGTCATTTACCCACTGACAGTAACAGTATTATAAACTGTCAGTAAATTCAACAAGAGTTGTCACACTTTACAAAAGAAAAAAAAAAAAAGAATGATGGACAGAAATACAAAATGAACAAATCACACAGACCCAGGCAGTAAAAAGACAAAAGCAAGAAACTGTGACCATAAAGAGAATCAAAGATAGTAGTAGTCATACTTATAGGCATTAAACACTTTACTGTTTCAGTAAAAGCCTAAGCATACAAGTGTGATGTCTGCAGTGGTGTACCTGAGCTGGAGGAGGTGCTAGACGTGGTTCCAGAAGATTGAGACTGCTCCAGTGCCGGGCTTGTAGACACACTGCTGCTGGTGTTGGTGCCCTCGTCAGCAGTCTTCTTAAAGAAGCTGTGCTGCAGCGCATAGTACGGTTGGATGCGGCTCTTCGGGTCATAGTCCAGCATCCGCAAGATCAGGTCCTTGAATTTCAGATAGTCAGCGACGGCATGGCCTGACTCGCCCGCTCTCCGGCCGCCTGGCCCCCCAGCCTCCACACCCAGAATATTGTGCAGTTTACGTGAGCCTGCCGGCTTATACTGCAAACACAAACAAACAAACAAACAAAAAACAAAGTGATCAGTAGTATTCAAAACTAAATAAAACTACAAGAAGTGGTTGTAGCTGTGCAGTTCATATTTGTTTGATGCTACAGAAGTCAAAACTGATGAACCAGGTAATATGACTAATGACTGAGACTGAAAACACACCCTTTTTCCATCTTTGGTCTTCTTTGCGCACCACGTGCTATCAGACATCTTCTCGAAGAACTTCCTTGCTTTTGGTGCCTGTTCCAGTATATGACTGGGAGGGACCCCCAAGACTTCCACTATTTTATTCATTTGGTCCACCTGGGGAGAAAACAAAAAGTATCACACACAAATCATATATAAATAAATAAAGTCTGGATTTTCTTTCATTTCTTTAAAATCATTAGGAAATGATACGTCACTAGTAAATTGACTTTTAAATTTAAGTATCTACTTTATTTAGCATGTAGCATGTGTGTGTTTACAATGAACAATTATTTCATTATATACTCTATATCTGTAAATTACACTCATGCCATATAGGAATCATCTTCTTTGTCTTTCGGCTGTTCCCTTTCAGGGGTCGCCACACCGAATCATCTGCCTCCATCTAACCCTACCCTCTGCATCCTCTTCTCTCACACCAACTAACATTATGTCTTCTTTCACTGCATCCATAAAATTCCTCTTTGGTCTTACCTTTACCTACCTGCCTGGCAGTTCCAACCTCAGCATCCTTCTACAAATATGCTCACAATCTCTCCCCTGAACATCAACCACCTCAATCTGGCCTCTCTGACTTTATCTCCAAAACATCTAACATGGGTTGTCCCTTTGATAAACTTATTCTTGAACCTATCCATCCTCGTCACTCCCAAAGAGAGCCTCAACATCTTCAGCTCTGTTACCTCCATATGAATACTGCAATCAAATACTTTATTTTTTTTATTATTAACTGTGGAATGAAAATGCACATTAAAAATGAAAATAAAAATGCTTCAAAATGAAATTCGCCCATGTCTGTCTTCTCATGACAAGTGTAGCTCTAATAGTTTTAAACACCTGAGCACACATTTACATAAGGTGATTTTTGAGGTAAATGTAGAAAGAAGCACATCATAATTGTCTTATTGCAAACTGTAAGCATGATATAGATGCAGCAAACGATGACAGTTTTTTTTTTAAGATGACAAGGTTGCCACTTCGCTACATGACCATGCAACTAAACAACATAAAAAAAT
>JAOVVA010000009.1:8060898-8074774 GCA_028565275.1 Leiocassis micropogon | reverse complement strand
ATATATACACTCCATGAAAAAATAAGTTACGTGAAACTGATATTAAGACATATGCTTAAATCCCTTCCCCAAGGTCTAGAGATAGCATGCACGTTGTAATGATGTGTACCTCATTGGCTCCACTAAACAGAGGCTCTCCAGTGTGCATCTCCACCAGAATGCAGCCCAGTGACCACATATCTATAGCCAGGTCGTACGGCATACCCAGCAGCACTTCAGGGGAGCGGTAGAAGCGGCTCTGAATATACTGGTATATCTAAAATTGTAGAAGAGAAAAGGATTTCAATGCTTACGTAAGATTAAATCAGACCAAATCATCAAACTATCACAACTGCCCCTTCTCTTGGCCCTTTCTCAGATTCTCAGTGCTCATTTGGCTTTCCTTCTTGATTATTATTAAACACGTCAGCACTAGACAGATACAAAGCATCACAAGCATAAAATACAGGAATTTAATGAAATAACCAGTGACTATAAGGCCCTGGTCACACACCCGTTGTCCCAGTTGGCAGGAGCTGCCAAAGTCGACGATCTTGATGGCTGATCGCTTGGGGTTGCAGAGCAGGATGTTCTCAGGCTTGAGGTCACAGTGGATGATGCTGAGCTCAGGCGTGGCCAAGAAGAGCAGTGCCGTGCACAGCTGCTGCGCAAACTTCCGCGTCAGGTTCAGCGATACCCCGCGGAAATTTGTGTTACGAAGCAGGTCATACAGATTGTAGGACAGCATCTCAAACACCAGACAGAGGTGGTTCCGAAACATGAAGTGACGCTTTAGGTGAACTGAGGACAGAGAGTGGACGTCAATATAACAAGCATAAACAGATTATTACACATAAAATCCACATACACATATAAACATCTGGTCTCAAATCTCAAATAAATGTTAAACTCTTTAAACTCGATGACCAAGCCTTTTTTTCCCCCCTCAAAAACACTAGATGGCAGCACCAGCCATCAAAAGTAAGCAGTAGCTAAGCTGGTCTTCTCTGGCCTACAATACAACAGTGAACAGTGGCTGTTTAACACTTTATTCAGTTACAGCCCTCACAGACTGCACACTCTGGGTATGTTAGAGATGTCATTTAAAACAAAGATGTGTTACCTATGTAGTATTTCATCTCCGTGTCATGCTTGTTCATGAGCTCCAGGAGCCGAACTTCGATCTGTGCTTGATTCAGAAAAGCTTTTTTATTCTTTATGATCTTAATGGCAACCCACTCCTGCTCCAAGCGGTCGTAGGCCTTCACAACCTGCCAGCAGGGAGAGACAAACACCACTGAACGTCGGTTTATGACCATGCAAAATTTGTTCATCCAGGACTGTCGGATGTAATCTCATGCATGCATTTTTTCCAAAACACTAGTCTCGATTCACACCCACCTGTCCGAAGGAGCCTTTGCCTATTAATGAATCGATTTCATAGCGATCCAACCATTTCTCGCCATTTTTAACAATGTAGTCGAAGTTGTCGTCATCATAACCGTCATTGTAAATTTTCCTCTCTTTCTTATTACTAGAGTCTTCCCCCTGTCCCTGTTGATGCCGTCGCTTCTTTTTTGCATAGTAAACCTGATAGCAGGAAGAAAAAAAATGGACGTTAGCAACTCGTGCATGATCCGGGAACCAACTCGCGACACAAGCTTTAGTACAAGCCTTTCACGGTCATGTGAATAGTGTTAGGGTTCGCGCCCTCACCTCATTGATGTGTTTGTAAGTTTTGATCAATTCGATGGAGAGCTTTCTTAAGGGAGCTGTGGCCGGATCCCGAAAGCACTGGGGGATCCGCCTTTGTAACATCACCACATCAGCAGTCACCTGATCAAACACAAACACGGACGATTACACCCACCATACCATCACTGTTTGGGTCTAAATTCAGTCTTTTGTAAATCTTAACAATACTAAAATATTGGTTTTAAGTTACTGTTTATAACATCCCAAGGTATCAAGCCTTAAAAAATTAAAACTATTAAATGTTGCCTAATATTCAACAAGGTAGAATTAGATAAAAATTGAGAGATAGTATAAAGAAAGTATGGCTGTAAAATGGATTAACTGTGTGTGCGTGTAGAATTAAGGGAGCCATTCTATATCACAGGATGTAGGCACAGAATAAGTATTATGACTTATTGATTATATGATTTGTGACTTATTGATATGACATATTCTGTATGGCACAGAATCATATTAAGCTGTAGATAAATTCATTATCATAGAATGTATAATGTATAAAAGCAAACAGCAAAGTGGTCAGGACCTCATGTACTATATATGGTGTGTGTGTGTGTGTGTGTATATACCTGGGTGGTGTTGAGCTGCGGGGCCTGGGGGCCGTAGGGCAGCACTGAGGCCGGCGCGTCAGCGCTTGCCTGGTGGCCGTCACTGAACGGCGGGTGAGAATGGGGCATCTGCGCAGCCATCTGCACGTCTGCCGCATTGAACGAAAACGAGGGAGCAAGCCGGACAGACGAGGGTTTGCATGCTGAGGTCTCTCCTCCTGTAATGACACACACATAACAGAATCAGGATAATAGATCCGGGAGGTCGTCAGTACAAGTGAGATGCAGTATTAACAATAATATTACATTACTGAAACACACCAACTCACATTTAGACACCGATAGCATTGGATCGATCACAAGGGCAAGCAATGCCTTGAGAACTATGGCGAGGAAATGGGTATAACTGATATTCAACAATTTATCAACTTTAGGATACATCCCAAGGATTAAACCTTGAGTACAGCCATAGCCTTAAGATATAAGTAACTACAAAAAAAAAAAAAAAATGTCTACAGGTACACAGGTTTCTACTCTCAACCAGAAATCACTCCTGAAAATCACCTCCATCACCCTCTACTCTACTAACCATCACAACTGCCTATAATCCTGTCCTTCATGACCTGCATCACAGCAGGAAAGCCAGACAAACCATACCAACATAGTACTAGTTTGTGGTGACCCAAACAACACACCCAGTTAGTGCCCTCTAGAGGTAAAATGATGAGTCGTTAGAGGGCTGTTATTGTCTTCTCTCATAACTCCGCGTTTGCAACAGACCAAAGACATGCTACATCACAACATAATTGAGCATGCTCAATTCCTGCCAATGCCAGGAAGGTCCAATTTCTTCTTTAGCGAGCTGGGTCTGCCTCCGTAACCTCCGATCAGGTTACAGTACATCCAAAAAAGCACGGACCTAAAACAGGAGCGTGTGATCATGCTTTTGTCATACGAATATGCCCAGCACTTGCTTCAGTCCTTATAAGCAGACCTCCTACATACTTTTATTCATTCATTTTTGTATTTGTAGTTAAAGTTTGTATTTGAGGGGAACATGAGGATTCAGTGAACAAAAACATAATATAATAAAGAAATTATAAAAAAAATATATAAAATACATGTAATGAATTTTGACATGTGGATAAATGGATTGTGCACTTAATAATGTATTTCTTCTGTGTCAACATTTATCACTGAAACTGAATTAATTTAAACAATCCAGAAGCACTCTATAGCTTATGATCGCAACTTCCACAGTTTAATACCTGCTATTTAATGTGGTCACTTTGAGTTATTTCAATGCTGATTCTACAAGCTACATAGAAATATTAACGCCATGTAGAACATGTTTGATTTGCAAATATAAAAATCATACCAACCAAGTTGAAGTAATACTGGGGGCATGGCAAAATACAGTACATGTACACTCCGTCATTCATTCATTCTTTATACTGCTTAGGGTCACAGGAAGTCTTGAGCTTATCTGAGGAGACTCGGGCCAGGAGACGAAGTATACCAAGGATGGGGTGCCAATCCACATACACATATACATAGATTCAAGGCAAATATAAGCTTTCTTCCTATAAGCTTTTCTTTCTGGAAAAACTTTGTTTTGGAAAAACAAAACTTTGCTTCTACATTGTTCCCAATTGCCTCTGAACCATCCTTGTTTTCTGTTCACGGCTAACGCGAGCTCGGAAGCTTACTAGCTTCCAACACAAGATTGAATCCCCAATCCCTCTCTAATCCCTGATTGAGGACACTATTTGGTATGTGGGACAAGGGATTGTACAGCCTACATAGCACACTAGGATGTTAGCTGAGATTTAACAGTGAAATAAGTGAAACTAAAAAGGAAAGTTTCTTAGGACTGTCCACTGCCTCTATGGTTTATTCTCCTCACCTTTGGTTACATGGTAGTGGTAAGAATTGCAAACTTTCACCACTGTTAGTTCACCGCGGTTAGTTAGTTCAGCCAGTGGATGAAGGATTTGTGTTGGTGAAGCAAAATAACTATTAAATAAAGAAACAAATAATAGTCTGTCAATAATACGTTGTTTGTGCAACTGTTGCATAAAAGCAATATCACACTTAAGGTTGTACTGATATGCTGGGTTATCAGCATGGCGGTGATTCCTTCTGCACTCAAGCTGCACCCTGGGCATGAAATTGCTTGAATATTTCTCAGCATGTTACATTATGTACACATTTGTTAAACTTGTGCTGCATTTTGTTTTAAAAACCCACAAAGAACTGAGAGAGATACAACATTTTTAATGCCAACAGGATGACAAAAATAGAACGAAAAAAAAAAGAAATTTTACTGATTTAATTAAACCTACATTAACATTTATTTGCTGCATTAAATCATAATTTCCAATTGTTACTTTAAATGATAAAAAAAATTAATGACTCTAGACTTGTAGATACAATAATAGTTTATTAGACACACTCCTTCACTCATTCTCTATACCTCCTATCCTTTACAAGAGGCCTGGATCCTATCCCATGGGCCTTTGGGGCACCAGACATAATAGAGCCTGGACGGGGTGCCAACCCATCACAGGGTATAGTTTATGACACAATATAGATAAATCCAAACTAAAGAGAGGAAAAAAAAAAAAAAAAAAAAAAAAAAAGGTAAATTGCAAATGGTCTTATAAGGAGAGACCAGAGAACGCAAGTGAGAGACGTCTTTGTGAAGCAAAATTCTCATAAAAGCTCAAATGCGTCTGGAAAAACTAAAGGTTACGTGCTGTTTGGCGAAACTTTTTTAGCTCATGAACCATAACCAAAGCATTTATTTTAATTCAGTAACTTTTAGAGCATGTCTTTCTTTCCACCAGAAACAACTGGTAAGAATCATGCCTATAGGATTCTAGTAAAATAAGCAAAGGCTTTACTTAAATTAGTAAAAAAGAATGAAAATACGTCCATTTCAGATCACATTTCTGACTTTTAAATACTACTTTAATCCTTAATTTTTTCTGCTCATCACTTTTCTATAGTGTCTACTATCTACATGTTCTACATGTTACCTACAACAAATGTAAATCAAGAAACAATGAGATGTTTGCTTACATAAGGCCGTGACACTATTGCACATCGACATGTTTAGCATATTAAGTTAATCTTTGTGTCCCCATGATCAGAATATCAAAGGACGACAGTACGGTACGGTCGATATCAACGGAATAACATACAATAGTTTCGAAACATACAATAGTTTCTACAAGAGAAGTCAGAGGCTCTCAGCCACACACTCTTTTTGCCAGGTGCCATTGTATAACATGAGGGAGAGAACAAGCTCAACTGGAGCAGTGTGTGTGTGTGTGTGTGTGTGTGTTTGTATGACTCAGCTGGTTCTCCATCACTCTCCAAACCGAAGAGCTCAACAACAGTACCACAGGATCTATACTTGGAATGAACACACACACACACACACACACACACACACACACACACACACACACACACACACACAAACAAACACACACGCGCGCACACAGTGGTGTTTCAGAACTACACTTCCCATCTCTCAACACACACACACACAACACAAGCGCACACACATGCACACAAACCCACAGCTCGAACCATCCTCCAGCATCCCTACAGTATTACATTATTGAATCAAACTGTATCAGACAAACGAGATGGCGTGGCCATACACACTCGCACACCTTAACAGTTAAGTCATCTGGGATTCAAAGGGGATTTTTCATTTGAACCTCTTTACTATTATTTCATTTGAACCTCATACTATTTTTTTCACGAACTAAAGATTATTTAAAAAGAAAAAAAAGACGGGGGCAAAATAAGCTGTGCGCATGCCCGCATGTCAGCCGAGTGCACGCAGGGAATCGGCGAGGAATCACGCACAGCAAACAATGAAACAAAACAGGAACTTCACCGACTGCCTGTTGTCGGTCTGTAGAAATCTGATTTCGACTGCTCGATTTAACATAGCCACACACTCTTGCGTACGTTGTCAAGAGCGGCATTTTGAAACACTGAACGTGTCTGCAGTGAAAGGGAATTGTGCAGATCATTAAGTCCTCATTTATCACCGTCTCTCACCAGGCAGTCACAATGCACCAGAAGCACACTGGCAACCGGCGCCTCTCAACCCCCAGCAACAGTGCCTCATTAGCATAGCCTACCACCAGGAAGACGGAGAGCCATTGGCTGCCGCGCAGGAGTGGGAGCCAATCGGGAAAGAGTATGCAAATAACCCACTTTTGTTGCTAGGGCAAAGCGGCGGCGCATGAACCAATAGGAAAACGGGTAACAGGCATGAAATTGCATTGCACTTTGACACATTTCCCAGCACAGTTTAACACAGTATTTGCTGACAGAAAAGCTCACGGGTTAGGAACCCGGAATCAGTTTCTCCGAGAAAGGAACTCGGGATAGCTGACCCTGGAGACAGGAGCAGAAAATGTGCGGCAGCTGCCAGGAGGGAGCATGGCCTATATTTTTAAACATTTATAGTTGAGGAGTGTGTTTGCCCTAAATAGAGAACTTCATGCAAAGCTGATTTAGTCTTCTGCTAGAAATGATCCCCCCCCCGATCACAAATAACTAAACAATTCCTTTACTAATCAAAAGACACATATCTGGTCTGATAAGCTGGATGCTCTCCAGGAGATTTATTTATTTAAATAACACTCAGGAAGACCAGCACGAGTAAGGCTGCATCTCTGAATGCCTCCACAGCAAACAATACAGCACACTGAGTGGCACAGATTCATCTGAACACAAGAAACCTGGCATCATGTTCCTAACAACTCTCCCAAGCACCAACACACACTTATAATAAAAGGCTGGCAAATACACGCTCAGCTTTGGGCGTACAAAAGAAACCTCTTTTCTAGACTCCATATCAACCCCTGAGGATCCTGGTGCGATTACGCAGATCACAATCGCACACGGATCTGATCCTGTTCAACGGACACAAACTTAACTGGAGACACCATCTTTCTGCTGAATATTTCTCACCTTCTAATAACACAGACGAGACAAATATGCACAGACGCTCGTAAAAATATATAAATAAATAATAATTTTAAAAATATGATATTAGCCTTAAGGATGCCTTGAAACAGACCAAAAGGAAGAATGCCTAACCTGTATGCATCGTCCTCTGGCAAATCTCATATCATTCTGGCAGAGGAGTCCATCTGCAAACCACAGTACACTACAACAGGAAAGAACAGAAAACATTAGCAAGGCCTAACTTGTCATTTTCTATTAAAAAAAAGAGGTTTTAAGAATTACTCCAGCCAAATGAATTAAGACAAATCCAGGTTACCTGAACCAACTTCGAAGTTGTATATATGGGAGAAAAGCCCTGGTTCCTCAGCAGGGTCTCTCAACGGTCGACGTTCGGATTTCTCTTCAACTTGCACGATCATTGGTGTGGATCTGGAGGGAACATGATGAACGAGCCATTTATTAACTCTGCTAAAATTTAAGATTAGTAGTAATGAGAAATGTTTTAGTAGTAAATGTGCATTTTTGGAAATAGAAGAAGCCGGTTTACATCTGCACCCACAAGTCTAACTTTCTACAAAGTAAACCTGAGGTAGTTAGGGAAGAGTTGTTATGCAACACATAAGCATTATGCAATAGACATTAACCCTATATCCCAGGAGGAATAGACACGTCTAACACTGGACACTTTACTATTTTGAGGCTTTAAGCAACGGTTATATAATTAGCAGAGGCACGCATGAAATCTTCACATGGATGAAAAGAAGGACTCGACATCATCAGCATCTCTGGGGTGTTTAAGATCTGCTCACGTGTGTAACACATAGATGATGAAGGTGATGCCTCACACTGATCGTTTACAGACCTCCACTTTGACTGTGTGCATTGATCCAGATGTAAACAAAAACACAGGGGTTCTAACCCAAAGGAGGTCTGGTCAAAAAAAAAAAAAAGTGCAAGACTATATTAAAAGCTCCATTAATCAAACACTAATATCATCATCATCATCAATCATCAGAAGTGAAGCAAAACACAATTTAAATGGACTACCTGCTGCACATACACATACACACAGATGGTCACAGTTAGCCAGGTACTCCTGAAACATCATCGCATTACACTCCTTAACACTTAATACACGCACAAGGTAGAAACAGCCACCTAGTCATGTCGATATCAAAGTTACTCCACGTATATCACAATACAGCAAGGTTGTTCAGGCTAGCCTGCGAACACCAAACTCAACTCGCTTTAACTTTGGCGTGTCACAATCCAAAGACATTTTCACTACACTGGTGTCTACAGGATTAGTCAAACGATTACTGACCTGATTCGGAAATGTCTGAGCGCGTCAGTGTATCACCCTGAGTGCACCCGTGTCCAGGAAAGCTGTCACACAGGTAGCATGACTAGATTAGCGCTCCGGCTAAAAACCCCGCTCCAGCTACAGGGCGCTAAAGCTAACTAACTTAGCCGGGTTTTGCTAAGTGCCGCGCTCAAAAAAAAGGCTAAGAAAGACAACTTCAAGCTGACCTCAGGGAGGACAACCGTCTCTGTATTTTTATTATTTCAATTATTCCTCCATTATCACTAGGCATGACACTGAAACTAAAGTATGACTTGCTAAAATTGTACAATACAATTAGCAGGATATTTTCAGCGTGCTAACGTTAGCTAGCTAACGATCGTTCCCAACATCTCGGCCTGCGAAAAAATTATAATAAAAATAATTATTCACGATTTTCGTAAAACGATTGTATCCTCCTTACGTTGTGCTAAATTGTAATTTCGAAATAAACTACGACCAACACAAACAGATCGAAGAGTTATTGATCCGCCCGGCAGCCAAAAAAACCATTAGCGCTCTGCTTCTTCTCACTGTATCGGAATCAGTGAGCTACCACAGCCTGCTAACATCCTTTAGCTCCTCATCACTCATGCAGCACAACTTACCTTGTTGCTACGCGTCCCTCTGTTGATGAGAGCAAAAAATATCCTTAATACGTTTAAACACACACGATCCGACGATCTTCTTTTTTTAAATTACAATCCTGTAGATTAATTAATTGTTCGATGAAGCTTCAGCCCTGAGTCGTCTGACTTTGTGTCAACTCCTTTCCAAATCAACAGCGCCTCTCCGTCAACACAAACTTATCCGATCAGAAACACAGCTACATTTTGACCCTCGTCGAGAAGGCATCGGCTTGTCAGTGACGCGCGTCGCGTAATAACGCTACAAGACACACGGATTTGAAACTCATAATTGATAAAAACATCATATTAAGAGATGAGGAGCTAGCCGTGTCTCTTGGGGGAGATCTCATCATCATCCAGCTACTTCTTCCTTTTTTGTGTAAATTTTACAAAATGGCGCGCGTTCCAAACCTGCGCAGCGGACCGGCCCGGCGGACCTCAGACATGACCAACCGCTTCCGTCGCTCTCATCGAACCACCGTCCTCGCCTTCATCCGCTTCAACACGACGCGAAGGCGAATCCGCTCGATAATCAAACGGATTGATTGTACTCGAGTCGATTAAATATCCACAGCGCGCAATCAGACCGCAAATGTTTCACGGAAGAAAAAGTAAGGAACAAAATGGAAGCCGAGTAAGAACGTTACCATGACGACTGTCAATCAAACTGCGAAGTTCCCGGATGACCTCATGACGTAGACACGTTCCTGGAGTTGCCGTAGAAACTGCCAATCAATTGTACATTTCGAAGGGCGTGGCTAACTCAATTCGAGGACGCGCTCAGGGCAAGCGGGAGTTTTTAGCCACAGCAGTTTTATATTAATATTTTATTAAATCACTACTTATAATTTCAAAGCTCAGATAAACACCGTTTTTGAATGCATTACAATTATTATAAATCTTTTTTATTATCATAATAAACATGCTTTTAAACCTTTTAAAAAATTGTACAGTCATTGTACAGTGACAGCTTTTTGATTTTAACACCAAGAAAATCTGTTCTTCCCTGTGTAGTTCTTCTATTTCTTTAGTTTTTCTTTCCTGTTTTTTAGCATGATGATGAGCTGTGTGGCAGCACGGTGTGGCGTAGAGGTTAGCACTGTTGCTGTTGCCTGGACACCACCAGGGTCCAGGTTCGATTCCCCAAAGTTGGCATGCTCCAGTTTCCTCCCTCTGTCCAAAGGCAGACAGATAGGGCTATGTTCCCAAATTGCCCACACTGTGTGTGTGGTGTTTGCCCTGTGATGGATTGGCACCCTATTTATGGTGTACCTTGCCTTGTGCCTCCAGTCTGGGATAGGCTTCAGGCCCCTGTCACCCTGTATACAGGATAAGCAGTATGGACAATGAATGATGAATAAAGATTTGATATATGTGTGTGTTTGACTCTGCTGCTGATACACAGTGTATTAAAGCAGGTCTTCAAAATAAATGGAAAATGACTCATAATGAAGTGAAAACACAATAACATTAATGCAGGATATTCACTTAATTTGTCGATGCATATTTTAAGCACCTGGATGTATTTATCCTGTATATTTTACAGAATACAATCCAAAGTAGTTTTTTTGTTCATTAAATATATAGTCTTATTTTATGGATTTCTTTTGACCCTCTAAAATTAGTACACATAAAATTATGACAAACTTTTTTTTTATGTACAAGATAAACACAATGCCAAAATGTAAAAATTAACATTTTGTTTTAAAATGTTCATGACTTAAAGCATAACTGAATATTAATTTGTGCAAATGTTACTCTCCTATGTGAACTCTACATTAATTAGCGTTAAGGTTAAAAGAATACCTTTTGAAAATATCTGCACGTTTGTGGAATAAATAGCATTTAAAAACACAAATCTTCCAGTTGTTATCAATATAAAATTTTCATGAATTATGTCATAAATTTTTTTTAAACACTGAACATTGTAATGATAGTTTAATTATCGTTCAGCAAATGAAAACGATTATAGATTTACTGTGATTCTTTGAGCTGAAATATGAGCCAAGCACATCTCGCGCGCAGAACCAAACCGAGTCATGTGACAGAAAATCGTCACGTGGTTTTGCAATCAGGAAGTAACACTGTATAGTACAACGGTGTCTCTACAAGATTAGAGAAAATGAGTGTTACCTTAGATTTAAGGCTTAAACGTGCGAACAAAGTGTATCATGAAGGGGTAACGTACTTTACTATGATATTCATATGCATTTTCCTAAAGTGAGTTGAGATTAAGAGGTTTCTGTAGCTCGGGCTTCGCTTATGTAATGTTATTGAAATGAAGGGAGTACTTACTGTATGGATACAGCTTTATTATTTTTCATAAAAAAAACTTTAGCTCAGGAAGACAAAGCCATTGTTTAGCAAGCTGCTTATACTTATGCATTTGGTTGTAGAACATGAACTTGATGCTGTCTAATGTAAGCAAATATGAATTTATTTATTAGGACAGCTGATGCAGGACTCCTTAACAGAATGTCACATCTCATCTGCAAAAATATGTTGTTGAAATATGCACTAGATTCTATGAAATATGCACATACATCTCTGGTATTTATTTCGTTCCTTTGCCCCAATTCTGTTTTTTAGGAGATCCTGGCTGGAGTGGTGGTGATCACGGGTAAGGAAGCTGTGCAACATCAGGGTATCACTCTGACCATGGAGGGTCTTGTTAATCTACAGCTCAGCTCCAAGAGTGTCGGAGTCTTCGAGGCTTTTTACAACTCAGTCAAGGTTAGCGGTCACACAGCATCTTGTTAATCATGTAATGTTATGACTTTATAATAATGCTCAGCAATACAGATGTTTAGATGCACTTGAATTGTGTTTGGCAAAATAGATTGGACAGAATATTGCATAAATGCCAAATTTGTTAGTCTTAAACAAAAATCTTGTGGTATCTTGCCTTTTTATTTCATGACTTGCGTTTGTCACGAAAATGTGTGCTCTTTAGTCTACAGGAAAATTTGTTCAAACGAGAGGTGGGTTTAGAGTAAGCATCGTCTCTACTGTATGGTTAAGTTGTGTTTGTGCTCCACAGCCCATTCAGCTGATCAGCAGTAACATCGAAGTGGCCAAACCAGGCAAGGTGCCAGGAGGCAAAACCGAAATCCCCTTTGAGTTTCCGCTGCAAGCAAAAGGAAATAAAGTGCTGTACGAGACCTACCATGGTGTTTTTGTCAACATTCAGGTAACTTTTTATATATATATATAAAACTTTGCCACCATTTGCAAGTATGTGTGTGAATGGTATTCAAGTAACCTCTAAAAAAACACTAACAGCAGAGGAGGCAGAGAGAGGGAGTTCAGGTTCAGATCTCATGCTTCAAGTTGAAAGTGGTCCTAGAGAATATTTCTACAGCAAGGCGACTGGACGTGTGTAATGTTTAAGGCTTTATATTCCCTATCATTCATATAATGTGTCCTGGAGGACTGATAACTACAGTGGGCTAGGGGTAACTCAGTGGTTAAGGCATTGGACTACGTTTCGGAAGATCTCAGGTTCAAACCCCACAACCACCAAGTTGCCATTGTTGGGCCCTTGAGCAGGGCCCTTAACCCTCAACTGCTCAGTTGTGTAATGAGATAAAAATGTAAGTCGCTCTGGATAAGAGCGTCTGCCAAATGCCTAAATGTGATGTGATGTGATGTCTGAGAAACTACAGTACATCATCGGCCTCCACATGTGCACTTGCATACTCTTCTAAACTGTAAGGTCTCTTACGCAATAACTTACAGAAATTTTTGAATATTTGAATGTTTAAATGAAGACAGGTAATATGAGGTATAAACCGTGATGTTTGCTATTATAGGAAAATGATCAACAATAGGGTTATGTGATGTGATGTGATTCAATCCAAAGTTTACAATAACAGAACATCCAATACTATATCGTTCTTCTTCTCTCACCGCAGTTAGTGTACACTGTATAACTTTCCTGAAGAGTTCAAACATAGTTACTGTATAGTCTTATCGCTGAGTGCAGTGAAGTGCTGACACTCGATACGCTTTCCATCAACGATACATAGAAGGCTCCTCACAGAAAATTATATTCCTCACCATTTGAACAGTTGATGAGTATGATACAATGGAGTCAGCAGTGTCAAAGATGAAAATCACATTTGAGAACTCCTGAATTGTCACTGAGGTATACAACAATATAATTCACAGATACACCAGGGACTGATTTATGGTCCTACTGTTTGATATCACCCAAATGAGGATGGGTTCCCTTGTTGAGTCCAGTTCTTCTTAAGGTTTCTTCCTACAGTTTTTTTTCTTGCCACCATCACCCTCGGCTTGCTCATCAGGGACAATTTGGGACAAAAACATTTTAGACATTTTTTTTACATGTTCTAATTTATTTCTAATACGTTATAATTATGCAAAGCTGCTTTGCAACAATGACCAATGTTAAAGACACTATACGAATAAAAATGAATTAAATTATAGCAATATTCTAAAATTAAAACCATTCCCCTATTTTTAAACATAACCTAAATAAATAACATTACAGAAGAATATTTGGATGCCTGTAAAGCAAGCAACATACACACATGGACAAAATTGTTGGTACCCTTCGGTCAATGAAAGAAAAACTCACAATGGTCACAGAAATAACTTTA
>JAOVVA010000009.1:7990570-8009597 GCA_028565275.1 Leiocassis micropogon | reverse complement strand
GCAAATGTCAACTGGTTCTTTCTCCACAGATGATGCAGCAATGTCAGGAAGAAGGGTCTTTGCAGCATTTTCTCTCGTCCGAACTTTGCACATCTTCTTGAGACTCTGTCGCTCTCATCGTCCCCTGCTTTAATATCTGAAACATTTTCAGCTTCACACAATACATCTCCTATAGTGAGCTGGGACATATGACAACTTAACACATTAGCACATTCCATAACAGTTCTCAAGTGTTCCCAAGTGTGTGTGCGCATGCGTGCGTGCGTGTGTGTGTGTGCCCTGTAATGGTATTTTAGGTGGTTGCTAGGCTACTCTTAAGAGATTGTTGTGTTTTTTCATAGGGTTGCCATGCTAACTCAGTTAGTTGCTACCATATTATATTCCAAGTGACTCCTTGTGTGTTGCTAGGTGGTTAATTGCTAGCCCAATTTATATTGTACTTATGTGGTGGCTAGGGGTTCATGTGGCATTTCAAGGGGTTGCTAAATCAAATGTAATACACAAGTGTATATCTAAATAGAAAAAAGACACATGGCTGTCTCTTTTGCATGGGTCCTTGAACAGAAATGAAATGGAAAGGCTTCCAGAAGTGAGCATGCTGCTGTGAATTATGTTGCTGCTCTTCTTGTTTTGTTTCTCCAAATTGCTGAAAACCGGATGATGACAGTGATGTACAGTGACATATAGGGAAAAGTTCATTCCAACCAGACTGAGCTTACCCATGATACAGAGCCACTTATCAGAGAAGTATTCATTTTAAAATTAGTGACATGATGTATGAGTTTTAAAAATATGTTTGTCTTTACTCAGTACAAGAAAAAAAGTCTTGTGAAAATAGACTACATAAGTTAACTAAGTTAAGTTAACCCTTTTGCTGGCAACATTTTCTGAACAGTAAAATTAAAGACAAAAAATTAAAGACATTATTAAAGTAAATTATTAAAGTAAAAATTAAGACATATTTAAAAAAAAACCTTTGTATTTGATATCAACATGGGAAAAACACCTACTGTATGCATTGAAGCTTGGAGGGTGCGGCAACTGTTCAGAAATAAATGTTTATTATTCCGAATGTTGAACAGCATGATTATTTGGGGAAAACAAAACAATAAAATGTTTGTAAAAAGTAAATGCTTTATACCAACTATGTGGCTTTCACTGAGCCAACGAATTCTTATAGACATACTGTAGACTTCATAGACTTGCAGTGAACATCAGCAACAGCAACTAAAGAGGAAACTGAACAAATTACCCCAATATGGTACAGAGGTGTCCAGTTATAAAATTGTTAATGTGTATAAAAATAGAGGGCCAAATCTCTGCTGTACATGACAAGTTTGAAAACGAGCCAAAGCCAATGAACCCTTCCATTTCACCATAGATAATTCATACCCCTGCATCATAGTGGAGCTGAAGAGAAGAGAATAGTGCAGTTTATTTATCTCTGGGCTTCTAAGATAGTTTTCTTCTTTCCTTTTTAGATTTCCTTCTATGAGCAGACTGAAGATCACAGACACCATTATGATCTTGAATCAACTGTATATTACTTACACCCTTCTGATTCTCCAGACACTGTGTACTCCACTGCAGAGTCACACACAGTCCCCTCTAATCCCCCAAAATCTGCGGATGCCACCGCGAATAAAAGAAATGGATGAAATTCCTTAAACCTGAATACACTTTTTGTTATATTGCATTCTATCAAAGCTTTATATTCCTTGATCTTTGTGATGTGATGTGTAAAGAGCTCTATAGTAATATCGTAAGGTAATTATTTTAATGAACAATAATTCCTGACCATCAGCAGAGGGCACTCTCTGCTGTTTTTATAAATGACTGTATTTACTCTATTTACTGTGTGAGTAGCTTTTCTTATTCTACTGTGTGTGGGACATTTATATCTGTCATAATTTTCTGTAATTAATCTAATTATAGCTATAATCTAATTATAGTTATTGTTATGTAACGCTTTATTCTGTAAAGAAACTTTATATTTGAGAATGATGTTTAAATGTGATTGAAAATTTATTTTTTTGTTTCTTTGTTTACAAAGCATCTAATTTTGGCAATTGAAAAAATTTAGTTTTTAAAAAAATATAATTTCATTTTATTTTAGAGATGTAACAGAATGTGTATACTATCTAACAGTGTTTTGGTCTTTGCTTAAGTGTTTATACAGTTATAATGGTAAATAATATGCATAATGAGCATAAAATTGAAATGTACTGATTTAAGATTATATGAAAAATGTGCTGTATAATGGTTTGCAGTTTATGGCAATTTTTCATAATGCTGTTTTGTTAATACCCTATTCACAGTTAATTAACTCATTAACTTACACACTCACTCATTTACTCTCCTATTTGTTCACACACTCACTGACTGTCTCATGCCCTTTAATATGTGCACTTTCATACACACATTATTGATTTATTGACTCACTCATTTAATTACTTAACAAATCTTTGACTCACTGAACTCATTATTTACTCACTTACTCATTCATTTACTCAGTAATTTACTCTCAGACCCACTCCTTTCCTCCTTCACTCACTTGTTTGTGTATTCACTTATTCACTTATTTATTTCCTCCAAACATTAACGACCAAATGACCAAAACAGCTATGAAGAAATACATTAGGTAATCTGAGATCTGAGTTTTTTGTCTTTCTACAACCACATGCTCTAAGACCAGGGCAGGAATGGTAGGAGCAATGCGTAGGTGAGAAAAACGCTCTTCTGGGATCAGGAACGGAAACAACGGCACACCTTGAGGAATTCCAGTATAACACGCAATCACAGATCCGTCGCTGACATCCACGAATCTCACCATGCGACCTATGTTCAGGTTGCCTAAAGTGAACCATTCTCCCAGCTGCACTTGCACTGTTCTTGGCTTCTTCTGTATCTTGAAGGAGTATTTGTAGGATGTCAGGAGCATGTAGGAATCCCCTTTTCTTTTGAGACCCCAGAAGCCCATTTCAGCAGTCAGAGGTTTTACCAAATCCATGTCTGCCGAACGCTGACACACACCAAGAGTCCAGTGCTTACTGTTTCCCACCTCGATGTTCCAGCAATGGAAGCCGTCACTGTATCCCTCAGATCCGAGCACCAAACGGTTCCCATGGAACCCAATAGGGTTTGGCCGGATGCATGACGACTTTCCAACACTTGCCAGGTCATCTGATATGAAAAAGTCCTCAGGCGCACTGTTGAGATCCAGGAGGACCGGATCTGGACACAATATCTGACTTAATAAATACAGTATCTTATTGAATAAAAATAATCCTAAGAGTTTTACTCACAGTAATGGAAGATATTTGTCATCTTCTCCCAAACCCGGTACCCCAGATTCCCCACATGTTCAGCCATGTTGATGAGATCTGCTGAAGGTAACTCTGAATCCAGCATTGTATGACGAGCCCTGAAACACAAAGACACAAACAGGAAATTAATCAACCATTGTGTAACGAGATGTTATCACACCAGGGCCAAAAGTGACAGAATACAAACTTATTTTTTTTTTCATTAGAATTTTTGAAAAAGTATGGAGTATTTGTTTATGTACCAGTCTTCATGAGAGGAATTATCGCTCAAAATGCAAAAATAAAGCCAGAAAAAGAAAGAAGAAATTACAGCTGGATTGCAGTACAGCTCTAACACAATATTAAAGATAGAGCATAAGCAGGAGAAACAGGAAATAGGAACAGGAAGTGATTGGCTGTAGATAAAAAAAAAAAACATGTTGTACCTCTGCAGTACAAAGTTGTAATTCTGAAAGACAAGAAAACCAACAAGGCATGTTACACACAGCAACAACAAATATTTAAGAAAATAGCAGTTTTTAATTGTCATAAGTTATGAACATGGATGGAAGTAGGCTGTTACAGTCCAGTTCAGTACTGTGTACCACTTAAAACGTTCAGCTGCAGTCTGCGTTACTGGAAAGAGGGGAGAACATCTGTCTGCCCAAAACCACATTAAAAACCAGTCACAGAAGCACTTTCAGCAAGAACATCCACCTGATAACGTTATGTCATAAGAGCTTGTACACCCTACATAGAGTACTAGCTTTCTATTAAAAACATTTGTGATACCCCAGAACACAGGAGTTAAATTAACTGTTATTCTAAAGCGGAGTAGGCGGAAATGTAAAGTAAATCTCGTAAATTTCTCAGGACTGTCTACTACCCTTATAGTGCTTTAAGGGGCTCATCATGACACACCTCAACTGCTAACAAACTAGTCCTGGGGGAATGTAGTTTCATTTTGTTTTAAGATTCATATAGGGCCACTTGAGTTTACTTTTTTTTAATATGTTAACTGAATTCCATATTGAAAATCATTCTCTTTCGTTATTATTCTCTTCCTTCCTTCTTTCTCTTCCAGAATGGTTAGCAGATTTCCTTAAGCTGTAAGCTATGTTTAAGAAGCTATTTTCCCAGCTGTATTGACACACCACTTAGTTCAATCCTACCCGGAGTCAATTTTACCTGCAAAAATGCAGCATCTTCACTCTCCATTTCTTCTTCCACCTCCCTCACTCTGTCAGAAAGAAGCAATATGTCTTGTTCTATCCTTTCTTCCAATTTCCCTTTCTTTTTCTCCATGTCTCTTTTCAGTGCTGTCATTCTGGCCTCCTCTTCCTTTTTAAGGAAATGGTGAAATTTCTCAAACTCTGCTTTTATTTGTCTTTCTGCCTGATAAGCCTGAGACTGAGAGGTTAGACAGAAAGAAAGATAGATAAGAAAATCGATACATTCATGATAATGTGTTTCTTATTAAAATGTGAAACAGGACTGATTCTTTTATTTTAAAAAAAAATAACAAAATGTTTTCATGAGTTACCTGAATGTACTTGGTGATTTCAGCTTTTTTGTTTGTGCCATTCTTTAGAGACTGGAGAGCTTTCTCAGCTGGATGGAGTGCAGCTTTAATTCGGTCCTGATAAACAATAAAATCAAGGACATGAGACACAAACAAATAACTGGGACTAGGGACTGGGACTAAGTTCAGCAACATTATATGCCCACAAAAATGAAGTCAGTTGACTGAATTGAGATTAAATAATTTCCTCAGCCTCAAATTGTGAAAGAGTTGTTCAGGGAGATGAGACACCATTTCCATGTGTGGACTGGCTTTCCCACACCAGAGTCCAGACCTTAACCACATTGAGAATCTTTGAGATGAGCTAGAGAAGTTGGTCAGACATCATCAATATAAGATCATGGAGAAAAAATTAATGTGACTTTGGATGGAGATACATGTTTTGACATTGCATAAGCTTATCGAAACCAAATATGCCACAGCCATAATCAAAGCAAATTGCGGTCCAATGAATTACTAGATTGTGCAACTTTTGTTTCGGCCCAACAGTGTACATAACATTATAATCATTATTACCCAGAAATACAAAAGGAACTTGTTTTTAACCCCAGTGGCTGGGGTGCCATTCAACAATCAAATTCCAGGAACAAAGGCAGGTATAGGTTGAAAGGACTTTTTTTTTTAATTACCAAACAATGCAAACTGATGCGATACAAACATAGATCAAGGTCAGGTGACCAACAAACAATACTAACTGTGGCAGCCAAGAGCAAGATGAGGAAACCAGAAACACCCAACAATTAAAAGACGGTAATGGCTGGTATGCAAACACAGAGTGCATGCACAATGACTTAAATACAAAAAACATATCAGTGGAAAACTCCATTGCAAAGCAATAACATTGGCAAGAAGAAATCTAGTTAAAAGTGTCTACTATTTCTCAATAATTATGACAAACCAAATAAAAAAAAAGTTAGTCTGCCTACTTTTATACTTTTTAATCAATCATGAGCACATATTTCTTGTTCAATTGACAGATAATTTTGTTTTTACAAATTAATTATTAAAATTAGCAGTATTGTCTGCCAATAGAAAAAATAAGCCAATTATGTCCAGTAATAGTCTTAATTAACTCATATTTGTATCACATTTTGATAATATTACAAAAGTGCAGAATTTTTTGATTTGCTAAGATGTCAATGCAGGTGCCATTTAACTGTTAACTCTTAGGTACGAAGCATTTACCAAATAACTAACGAATATAAATGAATACAGAATGTGTTATTAGTTGTTTAACACTGGATGTCCTTCCTGTCACACCCCTGCCATTTTCTAACCAGTGTCGTGAACAGCATTGCATGCAGTGGCTGGGTTTTATGGGGTGAAGGATCCTGCTCAAGGACCCAACAGTGGTGACCTGGCAGCAGTGGGGCTCAAACCTGTGAGCTTCTGTTCGGCAACACAGAGGCTCAACCATCTGAGCCACAACTGCTGACATTTTAGATTGTCATTGTGATTATTATTTCTGAAAATGTCAAAAACTCACATATGAATCTTTACAATTAATATGCACTTCAACACCATCCAAGATTTATTTTATAATTAAATTCTGATTTTTAATTAAATTCAACATGCTGCCCAATTATAATTTTACTTAATGGCTAACCACAATAACACTGGAATACTGATACGGGTCAACCTGGGATTTTTCATCTTTACCTAAACAGATCTTTATCAATAACGCCACCTACTCACTCACCTTATGATCTGTACACTCAAACAGATCATCTTCCAAATCTTCAGCTTTCACAGTAAAACCAATTATTGACATCAAACTTGTCTTATATAGCAAAGCTAGTCTCTACCATATAATTTAAATAAAGTTGCATCTGTTCACCACCACAATGGATTTTAAATAAAGAAGTCAAGGAGTGATTGGTGATTGGTCTCCGTATGACCCATAACTTCTTACGGGAACAATGAAAATACAGCAGCAACATAAAACATTTTAAACTACTTAAATTGTTCAAATTACTAAATAAGGTAGGATCATATTACACAAAACTTCCTTCCCTGTCCTCACTATTTGCACAACCACATCTCTCTCTCTCTCTCTCTCTCTCACCTTGTGTTGTTGTGCAGCCTGTGCGAGAAGCTGAACTCTGTGCGATCTGTGACTTTCCTTCCTGCACGTTAAACATATGACCTCGTTATCAGTTTTACAGAAGAACTTGACTTTCTCTCCATGTTGAGAACATCTGACTTCACTCTCGCTCTCACTCTCCTTCTTCTGCCGTTCTTTCTCCTTCTGATAAGTCTCGCTGGTGTTCCTCAGAGCCAGGTTGGCCACGGGTTCCTGCAGAGACACCCTGCGACAAACAGGACACGTCCGAGTGTTTACAGTCCAGTGTTTTTGTAGGCATTGGCTACAGAAAGTGTGTCCACAGGAGAGGAGCTGAGGATCCTGATAAATCTCACAACACACTGCGCATGAGAGATCGTCTTCTAGAGAATCCGCCATGAAGAAGGCAGTGAACCCAAGTCAGATAGTGAGATTATAAATTTTTAGCAGACGAGATACTGGGAAAGTGAAACTTCCTGATAGAAAATACTTTCTGTTAGAGACCGCCTCCTGGAAGGACATGAATATAATTGGTGTAAAAGAGAAATGGAGGGATGGGCAGAAAGTGAAGAGGCAGGATTATACCACGGTGCTGCTTTAGTGTTACATAATATCTTGCTTTTAAAAAACAAATGTTTATTGTACCTTGAAAACTATCTAAAACTATCATGAAATCTAACTGATCTGATTAGTACCACATGTAGAATTCCTTCCAGCTTCATTTAAGTTGTTTTTCAGCATTTAATTTTTTAGGGTATTTATTGATTTACTTTTGTAACTTGGTACTATTAGTTATTACACAGAGTTCTGACAAATCATTAAAATCTACATAACCTTACACAGCAGAAGAGAATTCAGACAAATAATATGAGTCTTTCCTTCTGTGGAGGACAGGATAGCTGTAGGTCCAACTGAAAACAGCATGTTGTTGTATCACTTTAGAATGTGTGCAGATGCGCACTGTATGGTATCCAGGTGATGATTAAGACAACTGTGGACTAAAGCATACACTACAGTGTGTGAACCCAAAGGAAACAGTCAGTTATCTAATGTGCATCACACCTCAGCCTGACTAGTATGGAGGACTAAACATGACATAATTATAAATAAATAAATGTGTGAATAAATAAGTAAATATAGAAATAAATAAATACATAAATAAATAAATAAGTGAATAATGTGAATAAATAAGTAAATATATGAATAAATAAATACATAAATACAATATACCCTGGAAAATTGCTAAATATATTCCTACTTTTGTTTATTAACATATTTCAAAATTTATTTATTCCTGAATTTTCACATTTCTTCATTTATTTATTTTTGTGTCACATTTCTTTATTTATCTATTTTAGAGTTTCCACATTTTTACATATATTTATTTATTCATTTCCACATTTCTACATTTATTTATTTCTGCATTTCCACATTTCTACATTTATTTATTTCTCCATTTCCACATTTCTACATTTATTTCTTTGTCGCTGTATGCTGATGAGGTAGGCGGTCCCAGCCTTAGTCGAAACCATGATTGGGCCGCAGGGCACCTCAGACAGAAGCAATCGATCTAATAAACGTGATGCTTTTTAGTTATCTGAAACTAACTATGCAAATAGCTGCCAACGAGAGACCGTTAGCACACGTTCTGCGGGATCCTTAACCAAACTGTGTTTGACGGTCTTCAAGAACTTCATATCCTCACGCAGAAAGAGGAAGGGAACGTTGGGCGTCCACGGTGCGTTTTACCCAGAAGTAGATGAGCCTCAGTTATATTCGGAGGTAAAACGTACCGTGGACGCCCAACGTTCCCTTCCTCTTTCTGCGCGTAAAAAATATGCACCGTGGACGTCCAACGTTCAACACAAAAACAAATAAATGAAGAAATGTAGAAATTCTGAAATAAATAAATCTTGAAATATGGTAATAAACAAAAGTAGGAATACATTTTCCAGGGTATATTGTATTTATGTATTTATTTATTTCTATATTTACTTATTTATTCACACATTTATTTATTTATAATTGTCATGTTTAGTCCTCCATATTCATGAGACCGAGTTTCATCCCGGGGTTTGTCGGGTTTTGCAAATGCACTTGACAATACTGTTCTTGCAGGAACTATTCCAGAACAGCTGACCTTCCTGTCCCAAAATTACAACTGACTGTTGTTATTGTTTTTACTTAATTACCTAGTGCCATATGTTGTTGTTTTTTTTAATAGCTTTGAAAAAAAATTTGAATATTGTTCTAGAATATAGAAAAAATAAATCCAAACTTATGTCCAACTTCTGATACTGATATTTTTTTTATGTTTTTTTTATTTATTTATCACCAATTTTTTTTATAGATCTAATGCATTATATTAATTTTCATAGGGTTTAATCGTGCAGTTTAATACCCCCCTCCCACTCTCTCACAGAGGATAAAGAGGGCTATAGCTGGCAGAGTAATAAGGCAGTACTGGGTTTTGGTTGTGATCATAGTGCTGGGTGAGCTGTGTACTGTGGGAGAAGACTCTTATATTGCCTGATCTGAAAAGGAGCGAAGCTTTGTGATTGTGGGGGTACGATGGTACAGGGTGTATTTGTGTGTGCGAGGGCAGGACAGAAAAGGAGAGAGGTAGAGGGGGAGCAGTATGTTTGGCCAGAGTATTAGTGCTTTGTTTGACCAGAACAGCCTAATAATAGGTAGAAGGAGAGACAGGCCAGTGTTCTCACAAGGTCACAACTGGGCCAGAATCCCAATGCCCCCGTGGACCATGGGGCAAGGGCATCTCCCAGCAGGCCTAGTGTGCACAACACTGCTCTTATTAACACCTATGTTAATGCCTTTTTTTATTTTCAGTCCATCTGATTTAACTCCAGCTGAGTTTCTGTTATTAACATTAACTATTTCCCATGGCTTGTTTGTCAGGAACATAGTTGATCACTGATCACTGTAGTCAGGTATTAGCAAGTATGACATTCATATTGTGTATCTGGATGGATTGTTTTGTAAAATGATATATTTACAATATCGTCTGCTGTCAGTGAATCAAATTCTTATATAAAACACTGACCTGCACAGCTGCTTGTGACAGTTAAGTGTGTGAGATGTGCATTGGTTAAGCACAAGGAAGCAGTCACACATCAAGTGTGACAAGTCATTTGCAGACAGCTAGACAGTTCTATGCATGATTTAAAGATTATTTTCCTGCTGTTATAATTTAGATTTTGATGCCCAAAGCTGCACCTTAAGCTCTGCCACCTTGACTTTCTTCCTTGAAGTGAGGAAAATAATTTCGGTTCACCCAAAGCTACAGAGGTCACACAGAAGGTCATTTTAAAGTATACTTTTCCTGAAGTATTATAATTACATGCAAGGACATGATGTTTAATTTCCTCTGGAACTGTTTTATATTCCTGGCTTTTAAACTGTACTTTTTTACGTGAGCTACTCATGCAATATTACTCTATTGGTGGAATGTATTTTAGAAGAAAATGCCTAAGTAGGTCAGTCAAACACCTTCTCTTCATATCCACGAGTAATTAACACGCACATGCCCCAAACACATGCACATTGCAGACTGAGGCACTGCTGTTGCCGCAATCAGTGCTTGTTTTAACAGCGAATCCGAAATCCAAACGGACACTGTGCGGAATTAGACTCCGTTTCCTGTGAAAAACACTAACTCCGGGTAAGGAGTAGGAGGGGGTAGAAAGGAAAGGGTTCACAGTTACTAACGCAGCAGGTTTGTACATAAAGCAAAAGTGGTCCAATTGACCTTGCAGACTCTATGACCAATTATCTCAAATTGTAAGCAGATGCTATGAGTCCTTATTTCATATTCTTATTCCTCCCTCAGTGCCAGATGGTCCAAGAGTTTGCACCGCTGGTGAGCAGAGTAGGGAGTGGAGCAGAGGGTTAGGCTGGGAAAACGCTGGGAGGACACACTCTCATCATGGCATCACCTAACATTATATCATAAACAATTCAACAGCAATTTAAATTTAATATATGATATAATTTTATAATAACATATATTAGTTAAATGTTGTATTAATGAATGTCCAGTGGACTTGACTTGATTTTTCAATTGATTAAAATGGATTTGAATAAAAAACTTTCATATTTTGCAGTAAAAAAATTAAAATAAAAAAATTATTCTGCATGCTAACTGTTTCTGGCGCCAATAGTGAATGAGTGTGTGAGAGATCTTAGGTTATCGGTCAAAAATTCTGATTGATCGTCTCTGAGGTCCTGCTTGAAAACGATAATGCGTGGGACTCTACAGAAAACAGGATTATTCAATTAATCACATTTACAGATTAGAGCCCTTCTATCGATCATCACGCTTATGCCTGCCACTGATCGATTCTAATATGCTTTTGTTTATTGATGAAAATCCACTTTTAAAGATGTGCATTGATACCAGCAATCAGCATGTTTTGTTTTTTTTATTTGTTAGATGTGCAATTTCAGATCATACCAGAAGTGTGTGCTTGATCACAGATAGTAACCCTGAAATATTTCAGATAACGTTTTACAAATTGCTGTAGTTAGGGAGATTATTAGAATTTAGGACTTTTGATAAATAAATGTATGTTCTGTTTGTCTATAATGACGCATTATCTATACCTCGGTCAAAACCACTTCTGTCCTGTCAGATCAGAGGCTTGCTTTTTGACAGCTTTATCTAGGCTTATTAATAAGGAGTGAAAGACTAAAAGCAGTTTTAGCAGTGTAAGAGTAAGGATCTGGTTAGCCAAATCCTGCTTTTGTTTGAGTGTGTGTCCCTCGCTCTGATCTCTCTGATGGTGGCCGTGTGTTCCCTGACCCTCACCCACATCACCCTCTCCTGTCACTGTGTAAGTGACCCTTCGGGCTCTGCAGCCTGTGATCTGGATTCTCCCACACATGATGTGCTCTCGGCAGTGAAAGCTATCCCTCCTCTGAGGAGTTCTCTCTCTTTCAGTCCTTTTGTGTTTCTTTGTCATGAGCGCGTTGTAATCAGGAGTGTTACAATGGCACGACAGAAGAGGCTTCCAGACAGTTCTGCCTTTCAGGAGGCGGATTGCTGCTTATTTGCTGATAACCCTGTACTTCTACACACATAGACTGCTTTCCAAGTGACATTATCCCCTTTCTTGTTTCCACCTTGCACCGTAGCAAGTGAAAATACCTTGAATCAAGTCAAATTTATTTACTATTTCTTATATCAAAGAGGACAAGAAACAAAATATAAGATTAAGCCTGTTGCCAGAAACATCTTCCTACCGTTGTTTAATATTTTCCTATTCTGTTGGGTTATTATTTTATTCTTCATAAAAACTTGTGCTTAAAATTAGCCAAGTGATCTGCCAATTGAACAAAAACAATTCTGCTTAAAATAGTCATATGTTTATAAATATCTTCTAGAATTTATGATGTTCTATTTGGTTCATTTAAACCTGGTAAGATGATAATTTAACTTGATAATAATTAAATATAGTATTAAGTGATACCATGGATGTGGTGGGTCGTAACTATGCAGTAAATAATACAGGTGAAGCATGAACACTTGCCAGATTTAATCTTTTTGTTTACTTTCTACGGTGGCCAAAAGTATTGATACATAAGTGAAATTTTATGTTCGCAATTGTTTAAAATGATGACAATCATAATAAGAGTACTAATTTATTTTATACAATGAAATTGCTATACAATAATCAGTATTTGGTATGAAACCCCTTATTCTTCAAAACCTGCTGCATCTGTCTGGGCATAGAGTCAAAAAGACATCTGCAGTACTCGCTCAATTCATGCCTGCTTGATTGCTTCCTGGAGATCATGTACAGAAGACAGTTTTTTTTTACTGCTACTAAATTCTTAAACATTGTGCAACAGTTTTGATTTTATTTTGATTTAATTCAACTTTATTGTCATTGCACATAGTTACAAGGCAACGAAATGCAGTTAGCACCTAACCAGAAATTCATGTTAGCAGTGCAATATAAACATATATACAGATCTATAAGACTATATATTTCTTTTGGGTTTAGAACTGGCGATGACCCAGGCTATTGGTCACCACTGTACTTGTGCCAAGCAAATGAACCCACATTCAAAATCTCAGAAATTTTTGCTGTTCAGGCAGAAATCCTAAAATAAAAAAAGACCAGCCTAATGTGTTTCAAACTTTAATTTCTTGTGAAAACTTACCTTTATGGCTGTTAAAAAGAATGACAGGATGTTTTTGTTGGCTTAATACACTGCAAAAAAAATGACATACAGTAATAGAAAGTGAAATATTCTTGCATCTTGCCAAACCTATCAATAATTTCTTAAAAGAAGTTTTACACTAAACCAAATATTTTAGCTTATTTCTGATCATATGTTACTCATTTAATTGGCAGAGAATTTTGCTTCTTTTATTAAATAAATTAATAAACGTGATAAAATTATCTGCCAAAAGAGCAAGAAATTTTAGCTTAAAGTTTTAGTAAAGGTTGATTAAATTTAAATATGGCAACTTTGGCCGTTCCATTAGTTATGATTGGTTCTTTTGCATGAGATATGCTTTTTTGATGATTGAATCTTCAACCATTTACAAAAATGTATATGAATTTGAACCAGACTATGCAGATATACTTTATCACTTAGGAAAAAAAAAGAGGTGGAATCATTGTTCCAGTGTTGTCCCGCAGCACTACATTTATGGTCACATAGTGGTCACATGTATGTACACAGTATAAATTAAAGTGCATAACAGTTTGACTATGTTCTGAGCTACAAGTATGCCATAACAAAGCCGGTGATGGACTCCTATGGTTACTATCTACTTTCACTAATCATTCTCCTCGCTCTGTGTCATGCTCTCTCTGTGTGTTTTTTCCTTCTTAAGGTTTCCTCTTAAGGTTTCCTCCACTCCTGGACGTTTCTCCTAGGTTTGTGTACTCATCCAACCTTTTGTCTCGTGTGAAGAGGCAGTGATGGACTTGCTGCGATGGCAGCATTTGATAGGCTGCAGTTGTAGTAAAACTCGCCCATTGTCGATGTCTAATTGCCAATTGTGTGCCTTTTTTTCATCCTGCAGCTCTCCTTTGTGGACGTTATTGGGAATTTTTCTAATGTGTTTTCGGGTTCCTCGGTTGGAGACGACCTCTGGGCTGCTTGCTGGACGTGCTTTCAAAATGAGATTAACTTTGGAGGAATACATTAGACTGCCTATTGCAAAGCTCACAGGCTTGAGCTGTGGCTTATTATAGATTGCCCACTTCAGCCCCTTACACCCCTCATCCTGCCCCATACACACACACACCCTTCGGCCTCAAAGCTATTATTGAAGGTGCCTCTTTGAGCCAGTAAGAGTATTCTGTTTAGGATTGAGATGTTTGAGCTGAGCCAAGCCTGATCTCATATTTGTGTAGCAGAAATTAATTTGATGCCACTTTGCATGCTAATCTGTCAAGATTGATTTCCACCAGACAAAGACAGAAAAGGATAGAGTAAATGGCAAGAGAGAAAGTCCACTCTTTGTCTTATTTTGTTGCTCAACTCCCATCTCATTGCATTCCTTCTACGATTTTTATTTTTTATAACTTGAAAGTAGTCTGAAGTATTTTTCCCCTTTTTACATTCAGCAGATGTGATTGTCTTTTAGTGATTGTCTCTTAAAGCCTCCAATGAATCATGTGGATAGACATGAAATATAAGAAGAAAGAATTAGAGCCTTATTATTATTTGTAGATTTTTAATATAAAAAGCTACAAATATCTAGCTATCTATGCATATAGATAGATGGTGATATATATATGCATACATATACACACACAAAATATACAGAGCTGTATCATACGCTCCCTTAGGTGTGCTTAATTTAGTCTTTGGCACAAGTACTCTGGCGTGGCAGTCTGAGAGGTCGCTCCTGGCTCTCCTCGCACTGTTAGCTGCTGATGTTCTTATTAAAAGTTCATTTTGCTTGGCTGAAGGAGCACAGAGAGCTGTCTGGGCCTCTCGTGCACCCTTGTCGCCTCTTGATTTGTAAAGCAGCGGCGCTTGTCACGATCCAGCGCTCGGGGTTCTCTGGTGGTCCTGCCAAACAGCGCAAGCTCTCAATTATCCATAGCGCTCGGCCCCACCGCCTAACCGGCCTCCACCGCCTCGGGGTCAGGATCCTACCGCCTGCACCACACACCCCACTCCCAGACATGGGAAAAACCTGTTTGTCTCTGTCTGACTGTCTTTCTTTGTCTCTAATTCCATATCTTTTAACCAATAAGCAGGATGGGGATTCGGTTAAATAGCACCATGTTGTTTTTTCACCATCGTCCCTTGGCCCTTTTTCAGTACCTGAAATCACTTACAAGGTGTCCTAAGTGCAGCATTCCTCTCGTGTAGTTTAATTGATAGTCAAAGGATTTTTCAGAAATTGGTTCATGTGTCAGAAGCGGCTAAAATTGTTATTTCTTCATCTTACGGCCGCCCACGTCCTGTGTTTTTGTTGCTTTTTCCTTGTGCTGGTGGCACACGATGGAGGCTTTTTGGCTGTCGGGCTCTTACAATATGTCCAGTTTAATTAGCTTGAGTTTGAGCGAAGAAATTCCTAAGTCTACAAATTAGCATTTGGTTTTCTGAACCTCCTGCCTTGGTCATTTTTAAATCTGCATTTCTCATAAATACCTATTTGTCTTCAATGATGGCTAAATGTAATAGTACTATGAGGTAAAATTCCAAGAATGCGGTTAAGTGTTCATTTGCCATTCAAATAAGTCTTGCCAACCTGTCAATTTACTGTAAGCAGTTACATTATTTTTCCGCCAAAGCAGAGTGTTTCCTTTGAATGTCTGGCTCTTTCACGTATAAGGAAAATGGGATTAAAGGTGCAGAGCTTGTAATAATTTTCAGTCCTACCAAGCCAGCAGTAGTTCCAGTGTTGCCGAAATAATAATACGGAGTAGATCCATCAACTGCTCCTTTTCATCCAGTGGAGATAAAGATATCACTCGCTCTAATGGAGTTGCTCTGCAAGCCTCCTGTTCACAGGGACTGTTTGGTCTGGGAATTTACTGGATTACGGGAGTGCAATTTAAAGTCTCTGTCTCTGTAACACTGTCTCTTTGCATCAGAAAGCCCTGAATTACTGCCCTGTGTCTCAGCCTCCCAGGCTTTGGCCAAGGAAATTGAGGTTCTCACTGCTTAAGCTCTTGTGTAAATTTATTTTCTGTAAATGACAGATCGCACCAAGATTCCCCTCCAGATTCCTGTGTGTGTTGCTTCTAGCCACCCTGGAATAAGACAAATTTCCATTTCTTGGACAGAGAATGTGTGGCTCTAGCAATAGCTTTTCACAAGAGACTGATGGCAAATATTGTTGCAGTTTGAAATAAGTTCATATTTATTCTTTTTTTTTTTTCATTTTTGCTCATTAAGTTATGCTCATCAGATGTGTAAAAGTGATTTGCAACATTTAATAAAAAACATTCAACACTATTTCTGATTTTGGCTTTGTAAAATAACAAATATAAGGATAGCTTAATCAGCATTACTGTTTGACTTCACCAACCCAGCGTCTGCGTTGGTGAATAGTGGTGTTGCATGCTTAGCATTCTTTTCCAACTGTGGTGAGGTGGATAATGATGCGTAACAACATGCCCATTGATTTGAAAAGAGGCTTCAAATGTATTAGAATGAGGTCACCTAGTCTAATGTTGGTGGCTTTATATTTCTGGACCTGTTCTTTATTTTTAATTCCTAGGAAACCTTGTTTTAATCACAAAAGCAGGAAAGGGTTAAATTCCACACATATGCAACAGTTAATGTTTATCCCTGAGAGGGAAATGGTGTCTGCATCTGTCTTAACTAAAATGTGCACTTCAAGCTACTGTTTAATAGATATTAACCCAGAACATACCAACATCTCCTCTTTTAGGCAGTATAGATGTGGTACTGTGCTATAGACTATAAACATTATAAATAATGTTTGTGAATAATTTAAAGCAATCTTTCACAATCCAGGATTTTGATTTTATATATTTTTTTTATCAGGGTCTGATATGTTTCTTTAGGCTCTTTTTGAACTTGCAGATTTTCCGTATATTGACCTTGTATCTAATTCACCGTCGCATCTGGCAGAATAATTATCTGCTTGTTCAGCAATTAGAGTGAGATTGACACCTGAGTGTCACCTTGCTGTGTGGCCTGAGGAAGTGTGTGTGTGAGTGACACAGGGTCAAGTGGACGATTGTTTACTTTAGTGGGGGTGTTATTTGATGGGAGCGCTGAGCTTGAAACCCTGAGATGGGGGTCAAAGTTCAATTAAAGTCCAGTGGGTTGAGAACGCAACAGCACTGAGCTGTCAGCTCTTCTTTTAGCACGTAGAATGAGTGAGTGAGAGAGAGAGAGAGAACTGTGAGCATATTTGCCTGTACGTATAAGCTTTCTATAAGAAAATTAAGTTAAAATGATTGGAAAGGATGAAATAAAGAGATATTGTAGAGAGAGAATATAGTGATAATGCTGATAATGTTAAGGTGTATTGTAATATATTGCTAATATATGGTTGGTAATTTTTCCCTATAGATTGATGTTGCAGTTACCAGAGGATCTGGGGTTAATTGCAGTGGCAGCACGCCAGACTAAGGGCAAAGGTCAGTCAGTGGTACACTACACTGTTCCTCTTAGGGGACTGTTTTAGTTTTTATTATTAGGCCTATTTAAATTCTGTTGATTTAAATTTGTTTTTATAATTTTACACCATTTTTTTTATTTCTGTGAATTTTTTTAAACGATCTTGTTTTAATATTGTATTATGTATTAATATTACTTAAATCTTGTTAACCATGATGACTGTCCTTCCCTTGTTTGACAAATTTTAGAATAATATCTGATGTGCTTAAAAAACATTATTTTGTGCTATAATACAAATAGAGTACCAATAGCTTTTAAAAAGTATAGATCGATTTCAGCTGCGTTAACCATCTTTTAGTATTCAGCTAGCTGTGATTGTACAGAACTTCTTGACCCGACGTTTAACCGTCTCGTGTTTGTGAAATTTCTTTTGTGTAATGAGAAAAGGAATCCATAGGATTCCCGTAGACATTGCAGTTGTCACTTACTGTGCATTTAACAGACACTACTGCACTATAGCGTTACTCTGTGTATATGAAAGTGTTAGTGTGTGTGCAACAGGTTTGTTTACTGTACTGCAGGGCGAGGGGGGAACACGTGGTTAAGCCCACTGGGTTGCGCCATGTTTACGCTGCACTTGCAAATAGCGGTGAGCTCCCGACTTGGCCAGAGAATCCCCTTTCTACAGCACCTGGCCGCTCTTGCCGTGGTGGAGGCTGTGCGCACACTGCCTGGATATGAGGTACGCGATCACATCACCCAGATATGACACACACATACACTTTTAAAAATACGGCCCCACAGAAAGGTCTCCCAAGCAGGTGCTGCTGTCTAGATCACTAATCAGAAATGTCAGAGTCAACTGCCGCAGAAGGCTTGAGGCCTTGCACTGGCCCACACACACGCACACACACACACGCAGACTTGTGTTTTTGTTGGTGCTTGATTGGAAACACGCATGAGTATTAGATGTTTGGCATGCTTCGCCTCTGTAGCGTGTGCGAGTGTGTGCCCTGCTGTACCGCTCTTATTACACTGCAGAGCATTGTTTGAGTGCACACCTATTGTGCAGGAGGTATTATGGGATGTTGTAAGAATAACAAGCAGTACTTGAGTTAACAGTTCAACTATAACAGAAATGAAAACCAAAATATGTCTACAGTGTGTGTGTGCATGTGTGTATCAATGAACAGTTCATAACTTTTTAACATAACAGACTAGAATGGATTTCCTATTTGAATTTTCACAGTTGCATTTTTTGATGTTGCACACAGTTATAGGATTATTTACTGTATAATCCAGTGTCATCCAGATGAGGATGGTTCTCCTTTTGAGTCTGCTCCCCATTAAGGTTTCTGCTACCTCAGGCATTATACTTGCCACTGTCATGGCTGGCTTGCTCATTAGTGATAGTATTTATAAATATACAATAATATATATATATATATACAGGTGTGTGTGTGTGTGTGTGTGTGTGTGTGTGTGTGT
>JAOVVA010000009.1:7953791-7980395 GCA_028565275.1 Leiocassis micropogon | reverse complement strand
ATAAACAATTAATAAGTGTAGATTTACTGTACTAATTTCAAGCTTGTTTTTATCACCTTTATTTGCAAATAAGTGCAAGTAGTAAATTTCAAGAAAGAAACAAACAGAATAAAACAGTTTAATGCTTGATAGTCAGAACTATGTCTAGAAACAGGTTTGCATATAATTAACTATATGGCTTTATGTTTCTAATATAAACAGTGAGATATGTTAGATAACATTTCCTCTATTCAAAAACCCATATTGGCTCAGATATAATTTTTGCAGTGAACATTATTCTATGAAATAATATAAGATTTACAAACAGGACGTTACATCTTATTAGGTTTTCTAATGATCACAGGAAGAAGAAACACAAGTTCTTTCATTCTTTATTACTTTGTTTTCAGTTATATTACATTATTAAAAGTTCTTTTTAAAGTACTGAAAGAATTATATTATCAATTATAAATTGAAAGTAAATAATAAATAATATAGCTTACAGCATTTAGTATTTGATAATTTGATGTTTTTAACTCATTGACCAACTAAAAATATAAATATATAAATTAAAAAAAGGAAGATTTAAGAATATTTTCCTTTATGTAAAAAGAAACTTTCATAAAAGTGAAAGTTATTATGGTCACTATTAATTAAGTAAACAAATGACATTTAAATAAAGGTTTAAGATTTACAAGGGATAAATGTCATGGCAGTCACGGAATCTCCCTAAAACCATGTTCAGCGTTTCTGTATCCATGACACTAAATCCAAATCGCCTCGGCTGATTTTACTCTCAGATTCTTCATTCAAATCAAGTCAAATGAATGGAGTAAGAGTAAATTCCTTTCTTCTCCATAGATGTTACTGTGCGTGTAGGTCAAACTGTTTCGAAATGAAACTTATATTCTTGCAACAACAAAAAAAAACAGGCTAAATATAATGCATGCAACTTATTCTTGACATTTACTCTAAGTAGAAGAATGTGTGTCGTACTGTAAAGGCTATCCATCACATCACACATACACACACACTTTCTCCCACTGATCCTCTCCTCTTCAAGCTCACCTCTTGTAGTCTGGAGAGCAGATCTTCCTGAGCAGGGGATGTGCTGATGGATGAGGGAAGATGTGTGCATGTGTGTGGTGTGTGCGTTACGTGAGTATGTTCTGTCTGCACTTATTTCGGTCAGATGAGCTCTGCCTAGGGTCTCAGCGCTCTTAAATAGGACACACACACACGCTCTCGCCAGGAGAGACCTGTTAGCCTCATTTATCTGGATCTGTTGCGCTGCATCTGAATCCAGCACATGATTCATTCTCTCTTTAACATACCAAGCTTGTTTACTGCCAATGTAAATTTCAAACAAATCTCTAAAAGCAATCGGGACGATGATTTATGAGCGAAGGAAGCCGCGAGATTTTCCCCCAGCGCTGCTTGCGTCCGTGCTCACGCGAGCAGAGAGAACAGGAACCAGCTGAGGTCAAGGGCTGTGTGAGCTGTTAGACATACATGAGGGTCCATATTCTTTTGATAAAAACAAATCCGTTTTTTTTTTTTTTTTTTACTACATTTTATTTATGTAGCTTGCCATTTTTTCGGCATTTTCACGATTTTTACTATCATACTACAGGCCAGGACTAACCGTAATCTACCCTCATATCTAACAAAGTATGTTTCCGCATACATTGTACACTGCAGAAAATGTCATATTAGCAAGTGAAATATTCTTGAATCTAGCTAAACTATCTATAATTTCTAAGAACTAATTTACGACAAACAAAATATACGATTATTCATTTTATTTCTAGTAAAAAATGAAAAATTCAAAGTGAATTTAATTTTCTTCTATTCACGAAAATTTTTTGCTTCTTTTAAGAAATAAATTCCTAAAACTTGCAAAATCATCTGCCAATAGAACAAGAACTTTTGGCTTAAAATTTTTGGAAAAATATTGATTGGAAATAAGCTTATCTTTGGTTTGTTCTAATCTTTTTTAAAGAACATTTAGATAAATGTAACTATTCAAGATATTTTTTCTTTCTATAATTTTTTTTTTTTTTTGCAGTATCGAAAGAGAGCAAAATGACTCATGGGATTTTTAGTTGTCGTCTCCTAAAAAACTACCATTAGGAGTTTATAGCAACAGGAAACTTAAAAGCAACACCCTATCACATTTTGGACATATTGGTATTTTGCATCTGCAGTCCAATTAATTAAATTAATTAATATTAATGCTATTTATAACTTAATATGCAAAAGAACATACTGTCTTTTTTCACCCTTTTATTGTTCTGCAAGTAGGGTAATCATACTGATTATATTCTCAGTCCTTAAAAATTTATCCAAGTGTTCTGAAATCGTGTACAATGTCTATAAGCTGTTGCTTCTGGGAAGTGTGTATGTGTTCCTCAGTAAGATGTTTACAATGAGTGAGCGATTACCTTGTAACCGCCGCACGTCAGCCCTGCGTTCCGCTTGGCTAATACACACTTCATCCTGAGGAAGAAGGATCGCTCCATCTCGTATTCTGAGACACACAAACATGACAGATTAGCGCTGTGAGTGTGTGTGTGTGTGTGTGTGCGTGTGTGCGTGCTCATATTCATGCCTACGAGGGTTGCCTGTCTAATAGACATGGACACATATGTGTGTGTGTGTGTGTGTGTGTGTGTGTGTAACCTGGTAGAAAGTGTGGGTGAAGTGGCTGATGAGCACTCAGCACTGCAGTCATCTCGTCATGGTCAGATGGGTGGATGTATTCAAATATGCTGTTACCTGTCAGCTCAACCTGTAAGAAACCAGACAGAGAGGAATTACAGAATCCGTAGAGAGAATACATCTTACATTTGTCTTCATTGTTTTGGATGTGTTTGGGGTAATCATGCATTTAATTAATCAGATTACTACCATTTCTTTGAAGAAAAAAATGGTAGAACTTTTTAGACAAAAAAAGACATTTTTGATTTTCTTTTTTTTTTAAGATCAGGATTAGTCGTAATCTCTGACATTTAAGAAGATTACCTCAGCTCAAAGAAATGTCTATTTAGTGTGTGTGGGTGTGCTACGGTGTTGGTGGTGGGCCTAATGCTAAGCTCCCAGTCCCCTGAAATTGATCTATGTCTCATTCAAAGAAGTCCAGGCTGATTCAGTTGTGCTCTAAAAGAACACTGACACCAGCCAAAGCAAAGGGTTAATGTCTGGGGGGAGAGATGATTTGCATGTGAAAACAAAAGCCGAGTGCAGGGCTGGACTTTGATCTATTTTGCTGCGCAAATTAGCAGGGCAGGTCGGAGACGGCGAGGGCCACCGCTCGCCACTTCAGCTACAAATTGCTTTCTAAGCAGCTGCGGCTCAGGATCTAAGCTGAGCTTTGTGGGAGCTGCAGCTTAGTGAGGCGTCCGCATACGCAGCGTCAATATGAAGGCATGCAAAGCACACAAGTCTACACACACTGACGTTCTCAGGTTAAGATAGCAGTGGTTAATTGAGGTGTGATTTCAAGATTTTGAGTCTCGTGTGTGACTAGGATGTAAGTCATGATATTTCTCTATATCAGTCAAAAACTTTAGACACATCTGCTTATGGAAATTTTTTCTTTTAATTTTCTTTTACTTTTCTAACTACTTTGGTAAAATTCTAACAGTTATATATATATATTTGTTAGAATTTTACATAAGGTATATACTGTACATAACAGTATAAACATCACATCATCAGTGCTAAATCCACAAAAGTCAAATAAATCAATTCTATTATATTTCATATAATAGAATATAATTTCATCCTAGAAGAATTTCTCAGCGGTTCTCCTAATTAAAGAAAATAACTTGTTTTTGTGGAAATAATTTAATTTTAAATAAAAACCTGTTATAGTATAGTATAGTAGTATAGTATAGTATAGATAGTAAGCTTATTATAATATACATTTGGATTTAGAAATAAATACCGGGACATTAATATCTCTGTTTACATTTACAAATCATGTTCTTTTTTGCTTTGTTTTTTTTTCTTTAAAAGGTGCTTTAAGACCATGAAGCAGTATTTACTTTGTATTACACAGTATTTAAAGTGCACAAGCTTTTGACTGTTAATATACACATCCAAGTATGATTGTGCACCATATATTTGAATGCTCAATAGCTGGTTTATGCAGGTGTCTCGACATAAACTTATTAATTTGCATACTACTGTGTGTGAGCAGTCTACTATAGGTAGTGCTGATTTGAGTAAAGTAAAAACAGCATCGTATTTTAAAAGTACCTTCCAAGACCAAAAACTAGGTGTGTTACATGAGTGATTGTGTGTGTATGTGTATGTGTGTGTGAGAGAGAGAGAGAGAGAGAGTGGTGATCTGAGGAATGTCACCTATGTCAGCTACACCCAACACATGTTCTGCATACCGCAGCTTTAATTTCTTATTATTTCTCATCATTTTAAAACATGAATCGGAACAAAATTCCTTGTTTGGTTTCGGTCTGTTTCTTTTTAAAAAAAATAATTTAATCTAATTAAAATCACTTGAAGGTTGTTTTTAAAAACACAATCTCATGATGAATAGTTAGTCTTGGCTGTACTTGAAAGAATATTAATGCATTAAAATCAAAACTGTATTACTTTTTACTTTGAGTGCACAGTACAACACATGGCGTGCTCTCTCTCTCTCTCTCTCTCTTTCTCTCTCATACTCACTCTCACTCTCTTTCGGTCTTTCTCACATACAAACTTGCCTGGCAACTTTGAACACATCTAGAACAAACATATATACAGTATATATAGGATACTGCTAAACTCTTAATTAAAAGAAAAAAAACATTCACTTAGCCTAACACTAATGAATTATTCATTATTCAATATGAAGGTGAATGATATTTATATTCCTAGAAAGTACAAACAATTAAAAACACACTGAAATACAAAATCATGTTTTTTTCATATTTGTTATTACAGTCACATGCTTGTGGTTTTATATTATATATAATCCCTTAGAACAACAAAGAACAACATTTACTACATGCTTGTAGTTTTTGGTGAATGAAAGCTAACAGACTTCGCTTTTCATAATCAGCTTTGTGTCACTCATTAGTTAGTCGGTTGGTCAATCTCTTCCATCTTTTAATTGAAACTCTATTCAGTTGATGTAAATGAAAAATGCTTGCAGCAAAGTGGACAGTATTACACATGCATGCAAATCGAATAAAAATGGCTATGCAAAGTTCATTGTATCATTGGTGAAAAGGTATTTTGCCATTTAGATTACCTGTACATCCTGCATATACCAGAGTAAAACGACTCCTTTTTTTAGTTCTGAGGCAGGAAAGAGGGCGAGTCTTATTTCTTAAAGAAATTACCTTCAGGTAAAATGCTTTGCCTACATTTCCTTAAAGTCGTCCATTGTTTCATGGTTTGGTTTTGGTTTACAATGTAAGCACAAAAATGGAAATTACTGCTTTATAAAGAAATCTAGAATCTATGGTTTATTACAGAACTTTTACATTTTGAGCGGTTCAAGCTTATTGTGAAATACATTCATATTTTAAAACACCTATTAAGGTTTGCTTTTATATATTTTATGTTAATGTAATTTATTGATGATGACATGATGTGAAATTGGAGAACAGCACAAACACAATGTGTATTACAGCTTCCAGGAATAAAAACTCCCACATCCCTTTCAGCGCAGGAGCTCTTAAACAGTTCTCAGAATCTCTCCATCTCCCACTTCATCTGTTCAAACAGTAGAAATCTTTACTACCAAACAAACCATCACACAATGAACTGGAAAGGGGTTACCTTTCTTTTCAAATTGTACATCTTCCATCTTTAAGCCTGACACATTAAGGAGTCCTCAATGGCTTTTCTATGTTGCCTTTTCACCAGTTAGCAGACTGAAGCTTACTCAACCAGATACACAACAGCTGAGAAATACTGACATTTGCATGACCCAAACCTCAGTGTTTTCAGTGTGCTGAGCAAACACCCCTCATGCTTTTACATCCCGCAAACTGGCGTATTGAACAAAAAACGGCCTAAAGAATCCCATCGGGACACACAGCACACCGCACACAACATCAGATAATGTTGTCCAGGTTGGACATTTACTTTCCATTGTTCCGTTTATCGCCACTGGGTGACAAATAAATGAATCAAAGAGCATATCAGCATGGCCTGGTTACAAACGTGATCTCAGGTCATTTCTGAAGTTGGTTTATTCTCAGACGTGGACTCACCTGTGATAAGCCAAGGTGAACTGAGGCCGTCTCAGAGATATACATGATTTTACCATCAGAGGCGACAACAAACACAAAGCCATCCAGGGTCTAAAATAAGTTTAAAAAAAATATTTTAATATATATATTATTAAGCCACATGTCATAAATCAACATACCATCATTATTATGTATTTCTGAATGCCAAGACTACAATAAAGAAATGCTGGCACTTTTGTTATTACATATTTTTATATAGGCTAAGTGGTATTTCTTTAAATTGTTAAACTGTGAACTACTTTATAGAATTTCTATATATACTTTCTATAGAATGCTGTATGTCAAACTGTTTTTCATTAGTAAATTAAATTGAATTCAACATTATATATACTCTACTTGAATGAGGCCCTTAAATACAATTTTGCAGACATCATAGCTATCAACAATATTATTATTATTATGAATAACAATAATATTCATAATAGTATTAATAATAAAATAATAATAATAATATAATAATATAAAAGTGTGTGTGTGTGTGTGTGTGTGTGTGTGTGTGTGTGTGCACTGACCTGCAGCAGGTGCGCTCCCAGCTCTTTGGCCACAGAGTCAAGCGGACTAGAGCGCGCCGCCTCGCCCCATGCCTCCCCCACACCTTTAACACGCGCGCGCGCGCGCACACACACACACACACATACAAGCGCGGATATTAAGCAGTGGTCACACTCTAAGGTCCTTACAACCGATTCTACAGGACTTAATAATAATCATAATAATAATAATAATAATAATAATAATAATAATTGTAGGCTATAAATATAAACCCGCCTTTCATTCAGACTACACACCCACTGGTCATTGTACTAGCATTAGATTTGTCTAATAGTTATAATCAAAATGCAATTTATTTTTCTTTCTTTTTTTATTAAATGCACTTGTCCGGTTTGAATTCCCCAAACGGATTTTTGAAACGCGACTGACATTTATTGTAATCATGAGTCACTAGATGTTTAAGGGACAATATTTTCCCGTATTTCGAAATTCTACAAAGCTTTGGATAGAAATCTTTCATTTCAATTGGAAAGCAGTGCAGCACATCATTTATGGTTTGGGCTAATGAGAAATTAAAGTTTTTGTCAGTAACACTAATGCAATCTCATAAATGATACTGAAAAGCATGTACTGATTTGGGGGGGGGGGGATGACGCAATAAAATCTACACTTCTAGATAGATAGATAGATAGATAGATGTCCTTTTATGGTTTCTCAAACTATATATAAATATTGACTTGACTTTACAAAATAAAAACATTTGGCTTTTTAAGCGGGTGCGGGTCATATGCCCCATTTGCCGCCTCTGAGCCATTTCTCCCAGGATATTTTAACCCATCATCTAGTCTAAACGACATTTGCGCTGACACTCTGCCATCCAACAGCGAATGAAGCCATATTTTTTTAATTTAAAAAATTGTATTCAGCGTCTTCATGTTATTTTGACCGTTTTCTTGGATAAACATAACTGTATTTAGGCCACGTCTATAAAAGCCACTAATTTGACTAAAGGATTATATTCTGCTCTTTTATTACGGGTAATTAACACTGTCACTGTGCTTGTGGCAAATCGGTAACACAGCTGGATAATTTAAGCGTTTAATTGACTTAATGTTAAAATTTATTACATTTTAATGTAATTGTTTTAATTCTTGAATTCGGGAGAAATTATAGTATCCACGACTTGTATTAGGGCGATCACCAATTTTACAAGATTCATTTTCTTTACCTATCCACACTTAATATTTAATAAGCATCTGAAGGTTTTAATAACTGCTATAAGCCGTTTGTAGAATTTTAGTTCTTTTTGAAAGATTGCTAATAAGAACAAAACAAAATATTTAAAATATAAACATGTTTTGCAGTGTATAAATCTACTTTTCATTCATGCCGAGTTGATCTGGCGTTCTCCAGCACGCTGGATTTTTTGGCTTCTTTGCTTTGCATCTTCTAAGTGAAAACAAATACAGTGGTTTTATTATTATGTCCCATTCGTTCCCCTTTTGAAGTTTGCATATTTATATATTATATTATATTTATTTGTTTGTTTGTTTATTTGTTTTATTTATTTAGATGTTTATGAATAGCATACTTTAAATCATTTCTTTTCCCGCACATAAATGAATCTAAAGTTAATAACCTGTATAAAAATTAAGACTAAATACATGACTGAGGAATTAAAGACAATTCTTACTTTAAAGCCAATTATAAGCCTATATTACAAATGGCTATAATGTGTAACCTTAATGCTACCGCCTGTTACTCTGTACATTCAATACAGGGATATTTCATGAACACAAATTAAATTTTTACTTTTATAAACTCGAAAAGATTAATCTCATGTTTTTTTTATTCCTATAGACTGATTCCTAACGCTTTAATGTCTCAGTAGTAACTAAAGTACTACTGTACTCTAGTAATGTGTTTTGTAAACGTTTCTGCGTTTGAATCAATACAAACATGCAGGTGTTTAAATAGAACGTGTGTATTTTATGCCGATATCAATTTAATGAATAGAGACGGAGATTTGTTAATGTAAATTGATAGCGTGGAAAGTAGAACAGGCCGCTGTGTTATTATTGGCAACAATAAAGCAACACGTGTATTTTTTTTTAATGCAGGGACAATAAGTTCATTTTAAAATTAACAGATGATAAGGAACATTTTTCTAAAATGTACAATATAAGTACGAAGGTCATTTTTGCTGAATTTAAACCATCAAGTGCAAACTGAATAAAATCCCAATAATACAGATAGTCAAGTGAAACGGGGGAATATACAGCCAATATAAAAGGAGAGAATTGCTTATAAAATATAAAATGCCTATGTGCATTGACTATTTTTGACTATAAGTGATCTATAACCCATCACACTTCAATGGTGAACCGCTGTCTCAGTGTGTCTCTCTGGAAACCTTACCGTCAGGAAACACGGCCCTCATCTTCAGGTAGCTGGATGTCAGTCTGATGATGGAGGCCTTATCCAACTGCGAGGTGATGGCCGAGGGCAAGGGTAGGAGCTTGGCAAGCTCGTAAAACTCTCCATTTTCTTTCTCTCGTCTTGTTTTCGCCGCATTCTTGGACTTTTCCTTCATTTCTGACACGTCGCAGCACAGCTTCGCATAATAAAAGCCCAGATCAAACTTTAGGTTTGCGCTCCGGTGGCACGCGTTCGCTCGGGACGCAGGTTCGAAAGCTGCAGATTTGTTCCTCCTGCTCTTCAGAGACTCATCGTGTGTGACGTGCGTTCTATTCGATCGTCTGCTTTTTAAGTTGTGTATTAAACAATGCGCTCCAAATTACGCAAAGTTGTCAAACGGTGAATAGTTCAGAAAGACTAACCAGAACAAAAACAGTGCGTTTATACATAACACAAATTCCATTTTTTATATATATATATATATATTTTTTTTTACATTTTTTTTAATACTAACACACCGCACACATCATTAATTTATACAGCCTAAATGTATTTTTGCAATCTAATCGAGTAGGCTATTTACTGGAGTCTCTATTACGCATGTAACCTACCAAGGCCTCGATGAAAAATGGAAAAAAAAGTATGAGCCTACATGCATTTTAAGAACCATGCAATCCATTAATTCTCCTGGATCATCTTTTTCCGGTTCCACTTGGTAAACCTGCCCATGGTGGACAGAACTTTTATTGCGGTTCGGTAAGTCTGTCCATTTGGTGATCGCACTGTTTTAATAATGACAAATCCATCCAGAAATAAGGTCTTTTTTTCTTTTTCTTTGGTCAAATAAGATGTATAAAGAAGCTCTTGTCATCCAGTGTGAGACTGCACAAATCATCCATGCTTCATGCGAATATCCCACTCCTTAAAAAAAAAGCGCCGTATTAACAACTCGCTGCAGAAGTCGCTCCGTTGTCAGAGTGTGTATTCCTCATTTCCTCCGTCATTCTCTCCACCACTGCCTGCATTGTTCCGAGATGATAATCCTACAAGATAGAGTGATGATATTCGGAGTGTGACCCGCTAATAGACCTCTCGGTGTGTCTGCATGTGTGTGTGTGTGTGAGAGAGAGAGAGAGAGAGAGCGAAGGAAGGAAGGAACAGACTAGGAGGCAGAATCTCATGTGACGTCACACGCTCCCGATAATGAATACTTGGAGAAAGCTGCAAATGGCACAACGCGAAGTTGAATCTGTTTATCTCCAATTCGGACACTTGAGCTGCTACGAGCTATCGATGGGTTTAGGTGTGTGTGTGTGTGTGTGTAGACTATGTATGCGCATGCACCAACCAGATGCGTTTTCGTTCATTTTGACACCAAATGGTGAGTGAATGAGCGTTACGTGTTCAAAAGGAAAGGGTGCAAAAACAAACCAAATGAGCGAACAAATGATAAGGAAAATGTAAGTGCTAAAAATGAGAATACATAGCTACTCAAATCAGGTTTGTGCGCCTCTCCATATAAATACTGCGCACAAAAAGCGCACGACTTGCACCAATATTCTGCGGCAAAATACTCCCATATAATGAACACCTTTAGTGTTGACTGAACATGTGCAGGCTTGAATCTGCTTTTCTTTGTTACTAGCTAACGAAAGCAATAAACGAGGTAACGTAATTCTGTTTTTTTTTTTTTTCAACCGGACTGGAATGTTTTTGGGTGAAAAAATGGACAATTTGAAATCCAGAGGTGCTGCCATGTTAGTATAGAATATTCCATGCTGATGTGGAATTACAGACATATAGGTAAGCTCTATATGGACCTTAAAATTGCGCGGTTGTTAAAATTGTTAGCAATTGTTAAATAAAAAAAAACACTTTTTAGATTTAGCATAATTTATCATTCACAAAAGAAAAACAGAACACATGATGAGAAAGTGCAATTAGAGTAGAGTGCACAGGGTGAGATGTGTGAGTGAGATTTATTTGAATAGGAGTGCTGGCTGTGATACTGGGGCTCTCATTTTCTCAGTGCGTGTCAGTATTGATAAATTATCACAGAGAGCTCAATGTGGAGGAAACCTTGCCTTAGCATGTTGCATGTTGTACAGGGAAACTTACAGTCTTCCCTGTACAAAGCTAAAACCACAAACACAGTATATGGTTAATAAAAGTAAAATGAATAAATGAAGAAGTCAAGATGTTCCATGGCATGTAAAAACATACTCCACTTTGGATCCAATTTTGCTTCAATATATATCTCCTCCTATTATTGTGGGAAACATATACATTGTACAAACATTGCTCAGCTGGCTGCAATTTAGTCATGCAGAGAAAACTTTATTTAGATCTATATGAAACTGATTAGTAAGAATTGCTGGAAATTGTACTAGGAATGCCCATGGCGCTCATGCATTACTGTCAATTGAATATAAAGGGAAATCAAAAAAGCAACCTCTGTTCAGGTGATTCAGAACATCAGTGGAGGGTGTGATCAAATCATCAGCAAGAACATTCTGTCGACAGTTACACCAAGGGGGATATTATAGCTAGGCATACAACCTTTTGTACAAATACAAATGCACCTTTCAGTATTAAGTGGTGTAAAAAAAGTTTTTTTTTAAAAACTACAACCACTGGTTACAGAGATGTGGAAAAAGAGCTTTATTGTGAGACAAGTCATCATTTACTAAGTGGCCTATAGTTCATGTGTGGCGTCCATCAAACAAACAGCCATTGTGAAACAATACAAAATTCTTATTCTAACTTTATCACCTTTATCCTATAATTAAACATTTCTGTCCTGATGGCAATGGACCAGATCCTCCAACACGGTATGGTCCCCATCCACATTGCACAAGGGCTTAGTGAATTATCTGTTGAGTAAGAAAAGATGCAAATCATACATAAGTAAATGATCAGACAGCACTCTTTGGCACCATCATAAAAAACACCAGTTGAGGGACAATATTTTGAAAGAATGGTGTCCATTTTTCCAGTACTGCTCCAGAAACTTGTATAGCTGTGCCATGGTGCATTGAAGCTGGTGACTCATGTTGGCTTAACCTTACTAAGACACTCGTTTTCCCTTCAAAGGTCCTTTAATGTATGTAAAAGGGTGTACTTGAGTTAGAAAACTTTCCTGGTTTTAAACCTGGTTGTAATACTCTCTCTCTCTCTCTCTCTCTCTCTCTCTCTCTCTCTCTCTCTCTCTCTCTCTTTCTCTCTCTCTCTACTGTGCACATGAAATATGCCCATATTTAATCCAAACAAGGAAAAATGTAAAATGGTATGAACTCATGTCTAGAAACATGGGTAGAATAGAATTGTATAAATTATCTGCATAAAGTAAGCATACAACCAAACTTAATCTTTGCAAAATGCATAAAAACGGCTATATCAGTACCAAGTCTTTTTAGTAGTTAGTTAAAACTGCGGAATAGACTTTTTTCTTTTTTCTTTTTTATGATTAAAAAAATATTCTGTTGTATAGCTCTAGGGGCCCATTAGTTATCCCTGTATGACTATAACAGTAAAACAATTGCTGATTTCATTGTCAGAGAATTGTAAAAATAGACATTAGCACTTGACAGAGAGTGAACAGAGAGGAAATGAAAGAATGAGATCTCCCAGAAGCACTGAATCGTTTAACCTCCTATTAAGCCTAATGAGTAGAAGTCAGTTACTCATTAAAATCTTCTACTTGTGACTTTGTTTTGGGGTCCCTGAGCTCTTTTTTAGTCCAAAACGCAGAAATACATTTAACCTTTGTGAGTGATTTGTATTGCAATGGCTTTTTTTGTGGGATCACGGTAGACTGGCTGGCCTTTAGTCCCTCTGAGCATGGGTGAGATTTGGGTGCTCATGATCCTGTCACCAGTTTACTGGTATACAGTATAATTGATAATCCATGTTATTTGTGTTAATGTTATGACTGATATGTGTATATAAGTAGGTATAATTATATAATACAAAATATTATAATTACATTATAATTATATAAATGCTTTTATTTAATTCAATAAATTCTTCTTTAGTAACTGCTTTACTCTTTGATTTATACTCTGGCTGGGATGTCAGTTCATCACAGACAAGGGAAGAAACTGGAGAACCCAAAAGGAATCCCACGAGACATGGGAAAGACATGTGAAACTCCACACAGACAATAACTCTCAGGATCAAACCACAGACCCCAGAGTGGTGAAGGGGCATTACAATCCTGCTGCTGTGCCTTCCAAAGTTATATATAATACCATAATGTACAGTACATTGATATTTTATGAAAAGATGGAACATATTCCTAACAAAGTTGCTTTTGATACACGATTTTCCTGTACTAAACAGTATAATGCAATAATACAATACAATAAATTTATATCATTAACATCATTTTTGAGAAAGAACGTGCCATTAGCACTATTTTTAAAAAGTAGTTTAAGAAGGTGGGAACCCTAGTTCCAAACTATAATATGAATTTTAAATCCAAATCATGTTTATAATATAATTTATATTCTCTAATATTCTCTGTAGTTCCTCGAAAAAAGAAAAAAGAAAAACAGCTCAGTTTTTGTCATATGAGGCTTGTAAATGTTTAAAAAGTATATTAAACTATATCATAATATAAATATTATTCATAATTTCAGCCTAAACATCAACTGCTGTGTTTTACGATGAGTTATGTTTAAATGAAATTAACTGTAAACACCATTTAATCACAATTAGTTTTACTAAATTGTGTAAAATTGAGTCAAATTGGTGTTCAAACAAAATTTATGGGAAGAGAATCATTTCAAGAGACATCAGCAGATTGTTTCTCTATTTTCCTTATGTATGTGTGTATGTGCCTTATGTGCGTGTGTGTGTGTGTGTGTGTGTGTGTGCGCGCAGAGTGTAAATATACAAGGTGTCAGAGGCTGGTGATTAATGAGAGGAGAGTGGCCAAATAGCCATCCGCAGGGCTGCCTTCTTCTTAACCATGTCTTCATCCTCAGCGTTCTATCACACTCTTAAAAAAAAGATCAATTTGTAGTGATAACGGAACCCTCTGGAAAGCTTTAAATCGGACTTTTAATTGGTTCCATCTGACCTGAAAGGATTCCATTTAAAATTGGCTTCAGAGGGTTTTTTAATAGCAAGTCTATATGTGAGTCTTTTCTCATGTGTCTGTATAAAAATGACCTACTAAACTACTCTGCAGTGTTGGAAACAATACAAAACACTGACTTGAGTTGAAGTACTGCTACTGTGATAATACTCCTGAGTTAAATTAGGAGCAGTGGTCAGGAAAATGACCAAGTAAGAACAAATGAGTTATGACACACAACTTCTCCAAAAATGTCTTTCGTGTGAGGACGACCAAGTAAGAAAATTCGACTGGCTAGCTAACTTTGGCAAATGCTATTGGGCGTTCAGGAGCTTGCTCGGATAATTAGCTAGCTAGCTCGAGTAAATTTTCAGCTACACAGTTAGCTGCCTAACAATCTAACAGTCACATGTTAAGTTTAAGAGCTTTCATGCCTAAATAAGGAGATCTGGCTAGCTAATCTTACTCAAACAGCTGGCTAATGGCTTACTTGTCCAGGTTTTATCCCGCATAATGTGCAGATTGTTATGAATTTGTTTTCTTTTAAACATGTAAAAGTAAAGATGTAAAAATGAATATATGTAATAACATGGGTCAGGGCTGCTTATCTGTGTCCACGGTCTCAGACGTTGCTGACTAAACTACGTTCCAGGAATCTGCTTTATTTTATTAAGTGTTGAAAAAGAATTAGTTTGTAATTGGATTACAGTCTTCTGGGTTTAAATGGCTTATTTTAAACTCAGATTGTTATTTTATAAAAACTTTTTCTTGGAAAAAAACTGAAGTAAAAGTACTATGATTTAACTTACATTATAACAACATCCTCAAGTAATGCAACAAGAGTGCATGTAATTTATTACTTTCCAGCCCTCCGTGCTTATATCAAGCAAAGCTGTTTTATTTGATTGGGACTGAAGGCTTAATACCTTAACACACTTAAAACCTCAAACCTCTGTCAAACTTCTTTTATACAAAGCTTTTTATAGGAAGAAACATAAACCCAACAATAATGTATATCTGATCCTCAGTGTTTTTTCTTTCTTTTTTTTTTGAGACTGGACTGTTGAGCTATGCATGTAAAAAACATAGGATGCTCTGACACACATTATTTCTTCAGCTGACAATTAGGATATTGTCTCAATCGTTAAGACAAAATTCCATTTGTCTTCCATTTGCAGCTTTATGTTTTAAACATCTGCAATTCCTGTATATAAAAATATAATTCATGCTGCTTCTCAGTCTAATCTAACAACACATGAATTCTTCCACCCTTTAGAATTCTTTTGGCCAAATGTGTAATATATAACATTACAAGACGTGCAATACATACTGTATATGCATTAGTAAATGAAGTAATTGATGCAATACAGTTATACCATAAAGTAGCTGTAGCTCATTTAATAATGTTTCAAGATTCAATGGAAAGTTGCGGGTTCAGATCCTATGAGTACTAGAGAGCCGCCTTTAGTCATCAGCAGTTCAGTTTGTGAGGTACTTTGAATAAAAGCATCTGCCAAATAAATAAATGTTAATGTACAGCAGCAGGAAAATGACATGTGGAAAAAAGTGTCAGTGAGCAGAAACCCAGATAACAGTAAAAACAGATGGACCGCATGTTTTTGACTCCTTACATGCACCATATGAGAAGATATCAGTGTTACAGTGTAATCACCTGGCTTAGTGTGGTTTTATGTCTATCCACACTGCCAGGCAAATTTCCTTATTTTACATGACAATTACTGAAATAATAATTCAACTAAAGAAAAGTAGACCTGGCAATGGAAAAGGAGGATGTTTGCGGAAGAAAAGAGATGATATGTGAGATATTAAAATAAAGAAATTGTAACACAATCAAGAAATACTGTACATGCATGACATGCGTGAGAGATAAAATCAACACAAAGCAACTAATTTCCTTTAAATTTCTGGCCGTTCTCTGATCACAGTTTTGAAATTATGTCACGAGACATGCCATATTAGTGTTGTAGAAGAAAGAAGGAACATTCCAGGAGTCACATTTAGACAGTAGTTACGTTCAGCAAAGAATGATTTATTATAACTCACAAGGAAAAGACATATGAAAGATGAATTCGAAATTTCTCCATAACATATCTGATGTAAACATTAAAGATTTAGATATTAAGTTTCAAAATGATTACTTATTTAATTATAACATTATAATGTTTGTGAAAAGCTACACAACAGGCTTACTACTACTACTACTACTACTAATAATAATAATAATAATTAAAGAGACTGTAATTCAATTCATTTAAATAATAAACTTTAGATCTTGGTAAAACTCTTTTTTTTCATCACTGTCTATTTAAACTTCTTATCAGCATTATCTGTATTTCACACTTGATTTCATTATTTGATTTATCATTGTATTTTTATGCACAAGTGCGCCCTCTAATGGCGTGACATGAAAAATGTCTGGATAAAGCTTCTATCTATTCTACTGCTGAGTTGAAAAATCTTTTCTCATGAGGTGTTGGACATGGGACTTGAAATGGCAAACACTATATAAACTAAGCCTAATAATACAGGTATTTAAAAGTGTGTTGTTATTTAATAATAAAAAAATACTTTTTTGGAAGGGGGCAATGAATTAGTGTCTGTGCTTTGGAGTACTTTAACCCTTAATCGGGTGAAGAAAATAAGTGTTTTTGTATTTTTGACATTTTTATGTTTAAATAAATGTCCCTTTAACACTACATTTAAAAAAAAAACTTTTTTTTATATAAACACATTTTGGAACAATTTTTACTCTAGATAGGTGAAGAACTATACAGTATATGGTAACTTCACTGACCTTGTCTCATTGTCTCAAAGCAGCTTCACAAAAATGAAAGAAATTCATAAAAAAAATAAAAAAAAGAAATTCATTAAAAAAATTTTTTTTAATTAATTAATTTATTAATAATAATAAAAATAATAATAATAAATTGTGTATGTGTGAGAAAAATGTGTCTAGATAATAATGAGATGAATGGACATGCCTCAGTAATTCGCTAAATGCCTCACTAAAACACTATTAGTGTCTGTTTGTCCTTGACCCACATCACAGCACCCAGTTTTTGATTATGTCTCAATAACAGTATGTCCTGATGTGTTTCATTCCTTAGTTAGATCACATATTACCTACAGTATATCATCATACAGTATATGTGCTAAAATGTTTAGTGCTGATTGAGGTGTTTTTTTTAGTTTTTTTTTTACTGTACAAAGTAATCACTCATAGTTTTCTATTCATTTTATCCTGTTCTATGTGGCTATTTGGAAATAAACTTGGAGTGAACGAGGGGTTTGCACCATTTACAACATTCCAGGAGTCACATTTAGACAGTAGTTATGTTTAGTAAGGAATGATTAATTATGACGAACAAGGAAATACATATGAATGATAACAAATGAATTTTAAATTTCTGTATATCAGCAAATCATCGGACATTCAGCAACAATTACAAAAAAAGGATACTAAATGAGAGAAATGGTGGGTTTAGGCCAGATATCACCCTGTTCAGCCTTTCCAGGTTCAGCCCAAATCTATCAGGACTGATCTTGCTAATTAAAACTCTAGTTACTGGTGGAGAAACAGCTGATGATGTGCTTATTGTAGCGATAAAATGAAATAAAGGTGTTTTTTTCTTTAGAATAAAGAATACAATAATTTAAATAGTTACTCTAAATAGCAGGCCATGAATTACTGAGGCATGTAGGCAATATCCATTGTGTATTGTGTTGTGAAATTCCTCCTAGCAAGATATTTTCATATGAATACAATATGTCCTAGTATGCATATGGGGAATCATATGATTTTGAGTAGTGTGCAGGAATTTTGGCATCACCGACAAAGCTGACTAAATGGAATGATATTTTGGCAGCTATACCTATATCATAGTTGGGGTTTATGTCAGTTTTCATTCAACTAAATATTAATTAATCATAGACGGCAACAGGAATATGGTGTCTCTTGAGTTAAGGTTCATGAGATCAAATAGAGCATAGCTTTACTAAGTCAACTCCATCATTGGGAGATTGTAGAAGACTCTTCCTTAGTGCTTATTACTTTGAAGTAGTCTTTTTTTTGCATGTAATTTGCCTAATGTTTACTCTTGGCACACCCTTCTATTGTTCTTCTCATTCCTACTCTACATTAGCTAGTCAAATCAACCTATACATACAGAACACTGTGTTCTCCTTATTGTAAACTGAGTTAGTACTATATTTACATGGAAAGATGTGCATGTGTTTTTTCTCCTTCTTTTTCTATTCCTCTGCCTTATTTTGGTGTGTGTGTTTGGGGGTGTTAAAAGAAGCTCTCAATGGCACCCTTTTCCAAACATGGCTCATAGCTACTACTTAGAAACAAGTAAAACAAATCTCAATGAGTTACTTAATCATGACCCTATTAGAAAGTCACCATCCATCTCCTGCTGCTAATGAGGCTCTAATAGAGTATGTCAGGCTGTGCTGCGGCTTCAGGAATTAAGACTCTGGCTACATGTTTGTGCATGTGCAAGTGGACCAGATTTGTTTTTAGAGCATTTAAATGGGCCATTTGGACTCATTACATAGGCCTTAAGTAGTTTGCCCAAATTTGTGGCGTGTGTGTTTGTGAGCAGTGGGCAGTAGCTGTTCCCCAGACGCTGATCATTCTTGTTATTTGTCCTTAGTGGGGTAATCAATTGCAAAAAATTTTGAAAAAACCTGCTGAATTCCTCTACTGCACCTGCCACACATTAGAGTCTTTCATTTGTGCTACAGTGACAGATGACTGGGGCAGGCCAGAAGATTGTGTATTCAAGTGTGGTGTTACATGCGTATAAAGATGCCTATACGTGCTATAGTGGTCTAATTAGTAAAGAAAAAAAATAAACCAAATTTATAAAAAGTTTCAAAATCTAAGAAATACAAGACATATTTAAGTCAGAACAGGACTTTTGATTGTGCAGTATAAGGAAACACAATTATGAGAGTAAAACCTCTTTTTATTTTGCTATATAATCCCCTGCTACACTAATGCATTTATCCCAGCTTTTTACTAGTGCTTGGATACTATCAAGGTAGGAAGTTTTCTTAGTATACCGGGGCCATGATCAGAATTCCTGCTTCATGTCTGAAACCCTGGCCTCCCAGGAACTCATTTTATGGTCTAAACATCTGGAAATCGCTTGGTGCGAAGACAGGACTATACATAGGATGTGACAATAACTCTCTAAAGTCTCTTTCGCAAATTGGCAACAAGTTATCCATCAGTTTTCAGTGTGCTCCGAGTCACCTTGGCCTGGATCGTCATTCATGGGGGTATGGCCTTCTTTAAAGTGTTTGCCCCATTTAAATGTTTTGCAATCAGTTTCATGCCTTCATTCAGGACAAATTCCATCATGTGTCCCGGTTTGACTTAAATGGCATTGTAAGTTGCTATGTAGAGAAAAAAAGAACCGCCATTATCTTATTTTCTGCCTGAAGAATTAGATATTTAGTCTTTTGTAGAAAGAATAGAAACACAGGTCTGGCCAGAATGTAGGGATCTGAGCTCGCAGAAGGACGTAGCAATTGCTTCAAGGTTGAAGACCTGAGTTGCTGTGCAGGTGTGTAGTTCTGAATGGAAGTATGTAGATAATGTGGTCCAGAGCTCTTTGATGTCTGTGAGGCAAGGACGAGAGTTTTGAATTAGATTTTTCTTCCACAACAGGAGGCCACATGAGTGACCTCAGCAGGCAGGGTTACATGAGAGAGTGATGAGAGGTTAAAAACCAGGTGAGCAGCAGTAATCTTAAAAACTCAGTATAGAGGATATGACATATGAAGATAAACCAGCACGGCAATTAGAGAGCTACAGCAGTCAAGTCTGTGAAGTTCGTGTGAGCATTTGAGTGAATTCTGCAGCTTGGTCTTCTCCAAAATTGTGCAATTTTAGTAAACATGTGACCAGTGTAGCCTGGAACATGATGTGATTGTCTGCTGAAGACTGTTCACCAAAATGTGCGATGTTTTGTGTGTTCTGACATGCTTTTTTGTTGCTTACCACGATGGTAAAGAGGACTTATTTGAGTTACTACACCTTTAACATCAGTTACCTACAAGTCTGGGTATTTTCCTCTGACATTTTTAATTAACAAGTTTTTGCCCTTACAACTATCCCAGAGAGCCTATATGAGATATGCAACCATGCCACTGGCAAAATCACTTAAATCACTTAGTTTCCCCAGTTCTATTTAGTCCCACATTGGGATTTGAAATCTGCCCCCATGTAGGGGGTGTCCAAGGACCTACCCAAGTTGGGAGATTTTTTAAAATTCTTTGTTTCAAATAGGCTGTATCACATTTATTTAAAGAGGATGAGACATAACCAAACAGCATGCCCTACATATACTAACTAGTGTGCTAGTGTACCAACCACATGAGATTAGTTACTTTTAATTAATCATTTTGAAATGATATTTGGGAAGGTTGTACTGGCGGTTTTGATTATTGGGATTACAAGCCCCTACCCCCCCTGTATGCATTATGCATATGATCTGCATGATCGTATGCAGTGTGTTGCTACCTGATTGGCTAATTGGATAATTGCATGAATGATCAGGGTTTACAGGTGGTCCGAATAAAGTAGTCAGTATGGGTATATGCAGAAAGTATACTCTTTTAAAAGTGTTTTTCAGATGTCCCTGTGGGAGAAGCGGTTTCATGCCAAACAAGATTTGTTCAATTATGCTGCCCCTGCATAGTTAGTATGTAATGTGTAGTTAGCCATCATATTGTGCTGTACTTGTCAGTTTTATGTATTGCTCTTGTCTTGCATTGCCATAACATTTGCCCATCATGTATGCAATCCTGTGCACATAGATCATGGATTTGCGTTTGCACTGTAATCCACATGGCATTGTAACTATATGTAGATGGAACGACACCAAAAAAAGTGTTACCAAAAGAAACACACAAATTCGTCCAGTATACGATATATTATAGTATACTATATATTTTAATGTCTGATTGCTCAGAAATTTCTTTCTTTCTTTTTTTTTTTTGTCATGGCTAGACAAAACTTGTCACAAATTACAAGCTATATTAACTGTTAAGAGTTCTGTTGAAGATTGTACTATATGTTAAAAGGATTGTTCCTTTTATTTTTAATTATATATGAAATTTTAGTGTGTGTGTGTGTGTGTGTGTGTGTGTGTAACCAATCCTCATAGTAGCATATGGAAAGCATTTAGCATGTTGGCCTGCAGAAATGTAGTTTCTAAGGCAGTGTGAGCCCTTGTTCTGTGACCCACACACACTGTAAAGCACCACAATTAGCCTTACTTAACCCTGCACAGCCAGGAGCGTTCCCACTAAACCAGTCTCTACTCACTAACTCAGGTGCTCTCAGATTCTTAAGATGGTTTCTGGCTTAAACATAGTTTCGGAAAGATCAGGGCAGTTGATTCTCTAGTTTCCTCAGTGAGGGGAGACAAGAAGAGAAAACTAAAAATCCAGCTTGGAGGTTTAAGATTGTTTTAGTAGCTTTGCCACACACAGATTGATTTCCCAAGAAAAAACAATCTTCTCCTTGTCACTGAGGTAAAATTTAACAACTGCCTTGTTCTAAGTCAAGCACTGGGGTTGACTATTGATGAAATCCAGACGTAAAGAGTGGTAATCAGAGTGAGGGGAGATTTGCTCTGGAAAATGTAGTTCTGCATTTATAATATTGCGGCAGTTCTTTTATCCTGGAGCCAACTCTCCCGTGGGACTAATAGTTCCTACTCAGTTAGGTGGCCCTTGGACCCTGTGCTCTTACTGATGGCAGACATATGGCTTCCGGCTTGATGTGTGTTGCACTACAGATGTCAGTGTTTTTTTTCACTGTTGTTTGCACATGTGTAGACAAATGCACATGACCTCCATGGTCTCATAATAATATTACATAGAATTCTGTCTTAGAGACATGATGATGCACTTTTGATGGTAAAAAGGAAAGAGAGTTTTGTAAAATTGTAGGTCCATATTCATATACCTACATACATACAGTATTCATTTACATAATTTGTCCTCTGATTTAATTAGTGGGGATCCTAGTGAGGATTCTGTGGTTCAAAGTTTTAAATGTAAAATGTGTGGCAAAGATGTATAGGAAATAACTGAAGATTATTTCACCTATATTTAATGATTTTTGTCAATTTTTCAATTTTAGTTACATAGTGCTTTTAACAATGGTCATTGTCTCAAAGCAGCTTCACAAAATGAACAGAAAATTTATGGAAGTAATGAAATTTTTATTTATTTTCTTTAAGATACAGGATCTTAGCTCACTATTAACCAATATTATTACAGTTGTTATAGATATAATTTAAAGATATCTAACACTTAGAATAATATAAAGAAGGCTCAAATAATACAATCTGAATCTAATAAATAAATATTTAATAATAATAATAATAATAATAATAATAATAATAATAATAATTCTCCAAATTGAAATATGAAAACTTTTGACATTTTAATTGTGTAACTGGCTGTGTTTAAAGTTAAAATCTATTTTTCCAATAAATTATTAAATATGATCTCACACATTTGCTTAATCTGCATAATGTGATTTGCTGGTTTTTAAACCCTTGCTAAATTTTGTATCTATTGATCCTGCCTCAGACCTCAACAACAACAACAACAACAACAACAAAAATCCAATCAAAGCTAAAAGAACAAACGCTGAGAGTGGATAAACAGCATACATGGGCTTAATGTGGGTGTACGTGTTGTCTTGCAGAGAATAAGGATTTGCAACGAAATGCTCAGAAAGTAAGCAGGAAATGGAGCACAGCAAGAATAAAGGACAGCATTGGCTCATATACCTTTCCGTCAATCAGACATATTTCCCATGAATGTCCCAAACAAATAAAATAAACACACTGCTCCCTCCTGCTGTACAGAGAACAAGCCTCACATTAAGATTTATTACGGTTAAAATAAACAGATAATTAACTTACACTGTTCTGTTTCCTTTGCCTGTTAGTGGGGGAAGCAGGAACAGCTCTCAGTTTCAGCTTTGTATTAATAAATGTGATAAATGTCCCTGTAATTAAAGCCATTCTTGTTCCCCTGCAAATCAACAATGATGTTTTATTTCAAAGAGTGTCTGTTTAAAATTATAGCTATTATCTGTGTTGGATCTGTGCAGTGTTACACGCTGCAATTTTCCATATTGAAAGAGCTTTACAGAAGTGGAAAAAGCCGAAAGCACTCAGTCCATACTCTCAGCTCCTCACACACCAGTGACCCGCACCATTACAGGGTAATTAGTTAAACAAGCTCACATTTACTCAAATAAGAGGCCACTTGTGCAAATGTGAGTTTAGTTTTGCTTAGGATTCATCTCAAAATACTTAAACGTAAAAGTTAAATATTTTATATAAACGTTTTATAGTCATGTTCAGAACTTAGTACACCCCATTTAATTACAAATTGCTTTTTTGTGTAAAAACATGATAAAATCATATGATTGTAGCAGGTGTTAGCTAATACAACCTCAGACAAACAACAACATATATATTTTTTCACCATGCCATTATTTATTTAAGAAAAAAAGGGCAATACTAAGCAATGGGTTATACTAAGTACCCTGTTACTGCTTCGACAGGATTTAAGAGGGTAAGTTGCAGCCATGTGCAGCTAATCAAGAGGCCTTGCTTAATTGATCATCAGCAGATCTCTGCTTTTTGCCAGTTTGCTGTTCTGGGGCATTCAGGTATGTGTTAATACAATGCCAATGTCAAGAAGGAAATACATAAGCAATGGTCTTAGAGAAGCAATTAATGCTGCACATCAATCTGGACAGCATTATAAAATCCTTTCCAAACAATGTAGAATCCCAGGAGTGCACATCCCACCAAAAGGTCAGACCATGCAATGCTCAGAGAAATACAAAACAAGTCCAAGAAAGCACAATTAGAAGAAGAATGAACAAGTACAGTTTGTTTGAGAAGGTTGCCTGGAGAAAGCCTCTTCTGTCTAAAAAGAACATCAAAGGATTACCGAATTTTGCATCTGCATCTGAAAACTGCATCTGAAAAAGCCACAAGACATCTGGAGCAACGTCAGAACAAAGTGGAGTTGTTCGGCATTAATGCCCAGCACCATGTTTGGCAAAAAACAAACAGCATTTCAGCAGAAACACCTCACCCATCAAGCATAGAAGCATTGTTGTTTTTCATCTGAGGTTGTACTTGCTTGATAATAACAACTTTGTACTTGCGTGAGACCCACTATGATCAGATGATTGTATTAAGTTTTTACACACACAAAGAAGAAACTCATAGAATTAAATAGAGAGGACTGGTGGTACATTTCATACATTTCAACAAGGGCTGCAAAGAAACCACTTCTCTTCAGGAAAAACATCACTGATATTCTGCAAATGGTGCAGGGATTGAACTGCTGAGGACTTGGGTAAAGTCATTTTCTCTGATGAATCTCCTTTCCAATTGTTTGGGGCATCCGGAAAAAAAAACCTTGTCTGGAGAAGAAAAGGTGAGCACAACCATCAGTCCTATGTCATGCCAACTGTGAAGCATCCTGAGACCATTCATATGTAGGGTTGCTTCTCAGCCAAGGAAGTGGGCTCGCTCACAATTTTGCCTAAGAACACAGCCATGTATAAAGAATGGTACAAAAACATAACCTGAGAGCAACTTCTAGAATAGTTTAGTTATGAACAATACCTTTTCCAGCACCTTTCCATAAGGCATAAGTGATAACTAAGTGGGTTGTGGAACAAAACATTAAAATCTGGGGTAAATGGTCAGGAAACTCCCTTGACCGTAATCCCATTGAGAATTTATGGTCAATCCTTAAAATGCAGGTAAAAAAATTCAGACAAACTCCAAGCACTGATTATGCAAGAATGGGCTGCAACTAGTCAGGATGTAGTGCAGAGGTTTATTGACAGCAAGCCAGGGCAAATTTCAGAAAAAGAAGGGTCAACACTGCAAATAATGACTCTTTGCATAAACTTAATGTAATTGTCAATAAAAGCCTATTACACTTATAAAATGCTTGTAATTATACTTCATTATACCATAGTAACATCAGACAAAAAGGTCTAAAAAATACTGAGGCAGCAGAATTTGTAATAATTAAAATTTGTTACATTTGCTTAGTTAGTTTTTTGTTAATTTATGTTAATCTGTCTTGTCTCAGCTATCCAGCTAATTAGGCTTCTTAGTTAGCTAGTTATCTTTTCTGTTAATTTCTGTTGTAAATTTATGTTGCATGTAGCACCTTGGTCCTGGAGGAACGTTGTTTCATTTCACTGTGTACTAACTGTATATGGTTGAAGTGACAATAAAGCCTACTGGACTTGAGTTGACGTATGTATGTAAAAAAAAATCCCTTTGTTCATATTCAGTAAATTGTAAATTATTTATCCTGATCAGGGTTGTGGTGAGCCTATGAAAGGAGCCCTGGGTGCGAGACTGAATATTCCCTAGATGTGATCACAGTCGCAATGCATAGACTTACATTCATACATATGGGCAATTCAGATTCATTAGGCTCCTGTGTTTTTTTAAGTTGAAAGGAAACCAGAAAGCTAACCAACATGGATACAGTGATTGTACCTGTGACATAGACTCTCTGCATACTGGTTTTTGAATCTAAATTGACATAGTATAACTTTAATGACACACCCTAACTATTTTAGATTCACTTTTATTAATTTATAACAAACCAAAGTAGTCAATGATACCATGGTCTCTAGCTGTGGCTCTTATAAACAATGTTTCAGCAGTAAGCAGCAGAGGGAGCCAGTGCATCAGGGATGATGTGTCTGACCCACATACTGCAGAGGAAACGCATTATACCTTGGCAGCTGACAACTGATCTGTCTCAGGTATGAGTGTGAGGCTGGAAGCTGGTGGCGGGACAGTCCTTAAATAACCTGTAAAATGTTCTTCAACTCCAAATGGCCTCCAAGTGCATTAGAAGGGAAATAATCTCTCTCTCTCTCTCTCTCTCTCTCTCTCTCTCTCTCTCTCTCCCCCAGTCAACACTATTGCCTCATTATAGAATATAACACCAACACTGCAGACTGTTGTGAAGAGGTTGTTGAAGGGCAGGTGGGCTTTAGATTTAGAACAGGAGACCTTGGTTGCATGGCTTGTGAGAAACAATTTGGGTTACAGAAAGGAGATTTGGTAATCTGTGATTTTTTTTATCTGAGCACCCTGTTGTGTTGAGGTTCTTTTATCAGACTTCATAGCAGTACACTGTAGGTCAGATTTTTTTTTGCATGCATACATGCTTATTAAGGGTTGCTTTAAAATGGAACATTTTCACCAATATTAATGAACCTTTCTTTATTTTATCATGTTTAATTCG
>JAOVVA010000009.1:7926828-7946939 GCA_028565275.1 Leiocassis micropogon | reverse complement strand
TTTGACTTATGGATTTTTTTAATTTTATTTTACTTGTGTCACAAAATTTAACTCCATGTGATTTTGTTTGTTTTCACGTTGTGTTATACACATCAAATAAGCATGCTTAAAGGCATTTATATTCCTATTCACTTCGTACTTTATATGCTAGTACTTATGGTAGTATATTGTATTATACACAGTGAGGATGAAGTCATTCTCTAATTGTCTACAATCGTGATAGACTATGCAACATGAATGCTGTGGTGTTGCATACACCAGCTAATGGATTTTTTCTGCACAGCAGTAAACCATATGTTTGTAACTAGCAACACATGTTTGAAACCAGGGAAAGACTTTAGACTTATCATGTAGTATATTTGAAATTATATGATATAGTATTATTTAATATGATGATACATGACATATATTATAAATCATATCATATATCATATTATATATCATACATCATATTGTGTAGCTAAAGATATATGGACACCTAATCATCAGTCATACATGTTTGTTGAACATTTTATTCCAGAGTTTGCCAAACCTTTGCTGCTCTAACTAGTTCTGGGAAGTGGATTTGTGGATTTGCCCATTCAGCCACGAGCACATTAGAGAGATAATGGACGCATGTCAGATGAGAAGCCCGGGCATATATTCAGTTTTTCTGTTCATTCCAAAAGGTGTACTCCTTTGGGTTGGAGTCAGGGTCAGTTTTTTCACACTGTCCTTGAAAATTCATGTCTTCATGTTTGTCTCCACAGTATGTCTTTACAGTTTGTACACAGGGGCATTGTCATGATAAAATGCTTTGTTCCCTTAAATAAAATGCTTTGCCTTAGAATCTTCAAGCATACAAATAGACTTTTTTTCTTCTGCTGTTTTGCAGCTTTAATTTTCATGGGGTTTAAAGTTGTATAAGAATGATTATATAAAAGGTCTAGGGCCATATAAAAGCTTTGCATGCAGTCCTTTTGAATGCAGCATATACTGTATATCAGTGTGTTTTACAGTTTATTTGTAATGAAAAATAATTCTTATGTAAGCCTTTGCATCCATGGCTACTATTTGCACTTCTATAATTAGAAACATATTTCAAACTTTGTACAGGTCTAACACCATGGCTGCCAAGCATTCACTTTTTAAGTGAGTTAGTATGTCAGTAGTATTTGAATTTATGAATGTGGTTAGGTAGGGATGGAGATGGGAGAAAGTTAATGGCTTGAGTATATAAAGAGTGTTCCCCAGTGAGGCTGCTTGTAATTCATGTCTCGTAATCTGCAAAACTCCCACAAAGTTTGTTGAGTTTAGGTTCATCATTCAAATACTAGTTGTCTCAATCGCCAGCAGCTGCTTCCGCCTTATTTTGCACTTCAGGTCTTTTCATGTATACTCTATAAACAAACTTTAACAGGTAGTAGTAAATAATAAACTACACCCTGTGATAAATCTTGTTTATTTTCTTCCCCATTTCGATTTTAGTTTTTGAGCTGAATAACTCAGTGAGGATCTTATTCAAAGTGATTTCCGAATGGGACTGGATATAATCCTGAGCACTTGGTGCCAAAGGCCTTGTTCAGCAGTGGTTCTCTGGCGGTACTGGGATTTGTTAGGGTCATGAGCCCAGAGGTGTAACCACTGTGTCACCACAGCAAGCACTGATATTGAGGTCTTGTACTTGGATTTTAAACACTGGTTCTTCCTGTACACAGTCCACTTGGTAAGTGGGCCAGCATCAGCCAAAGTTAAGCCTGTGCCCGTTTTTCTTCCATGGGTGTTGCGTCAGCAGTACAAAACAGCCTGTGAACGTGTTCATCGGTGCTAAGGCCACTCTGAAACACACTCTCCTTCCTCTTCAGCTTCCTGACAAGCTTCCTGCCACTCTCATTTCAGAAACAAGAGACACAAAATAAAGGGAGTGTGCTTGCACGGCTTGCATGTTAACTTGAGGTTGCTGTTCAGGTGATGTGCAGATAAGTTGTAGATATGATCATAAGCAAACATCGGCTCTATACAGATTAAAACAATGTGTCTATTTTTGTTACTTGTGTTATGGGCTTTTGTGTAAGACCTCATACTGCTGTCTCAGGTTTTTTACTGGCTGGTTTGGAAACCCACTAGGACCTGTGTTGTAGATCTCATTCTGTGTGCTCACAGGGTAACAGCTGCCTGAAGCGCCCAAAATATGCTAAGCTTCAAATCTCATCGGATTGGAAAGTGTTTTGCACCTTGTTCTAATTCTTCCGAGACATGTACTAGCATGAATAAAGCAGGCTAAGCAACGCTTTTACTTTCCCCTGGCATGTAGATTGTTTATTACCTTCTTAAAATAATAAACTTTTTTTCTTTTTCTTTTCAGTGGCATCATGCTGAGTACAAGTCTGATTACTTTTTTGAATTGCTGACATACTGTAGATGTACAAAATAAAAAAGGTAGTAGTTTTGGTGCACAAGGAAACAACTGTAAAAAAAAAAAATCGCAGAGCAGAGTTAGAAAGAAACAAACAAACAAAAAAAAACTTTTTTCCCAAATGTTTCAGGTTCACGCACAGGTTCATTTTCCTAATGCAGCATGCTTATGATTATCCAAAGTAGTTATTATACGCCTGTAAACAGTTAAGTAGAGCTGTTTCTGTAGGATTTGCTTGACATCATCTTGATTTCATTTGACTGCTGATGTTATCTTCCATAAACAGCTTACAACACACGTATGGGATTTCCTACTTAAAAGATATCAATCAAGTGAGGAGCACAAAAGAATTTCCATTGCATTAAGTACCAAGGAAGGCCTTTAGTAACAGATGAAGTACTGTAAATGGGGGACCACAGTGACATTACCAAGGACAGGATGTCCCTATGCATTAATAAAATGACAAGTAGGAAGGTAATATTTAAAGGAGATGCAGGAATATGTGTGAACATACAGATGCACACACACCTAGAATCCAAAGTTGGTTATTTAATTTTTTGTCCAAAATGTATAGAGATCTGATGAGACCAAATGGGGCATATTTTTAAGACGGCACCATCATGTTGTGGAGTTCATCTGGGACTGGGGTTCTAATCAAGATTGAGGGAATAATGAGGGAAAAACTCCAAATATTAGTGAAGGGAGTCGGTATCTATTGCATAATCGCTGATCAGTTTGAATAAACCAATGCATGATTGATTAATAATCGATTTAACCGCACAGTACACATTAGTATTATTTATTATAAAGAAACACCACCCTGCACTATTCCTACACCCAGAGTATATTACACATACATAACAGCATTACTCGCATAAGCATCTCTTACCGAATATATTATCATTAAAACTATGGCACAGCTGTCAAAGCAGATGTAGACTTGTATTTACCATTGTTCGTATATGCCTTGTGACAGGTTTTGGAAATCATGCTCTTCATGTTAATATTTTCTTTCGCTGGTGGTTTACTTGTATAATTTTACCCAAAACCAAAGTATCATCTGGGAGCGGATGCTCAAGGTGATTTATTTTTTATAATCACCTTGAGATGCAGCAGTCCTGTGCAAAAGTCTTAGGCACCATACTATCTTTAGTACAAATTTTGTTATTTATATATATATATCAAGACTGCATTAATATTTATCCAAACCATTCACTGTTTTTAAACATTTTCAGATGAAAAAGCTAATGTAGGCACCTTGGTTTGTGTGAGAATACAAAGGAGCAAGTGTGACAAAGTTACTAGAAGAACTCTCAGTGAAACTCAGGAACAGCCTAACAGCTGTTTTTACAAAAGTCTCGACCATGTACAAAAAAACAAAAAAAATCCTTTGGAAACAATTCCACATGGAATAAACCTCCATAACGGTAACTAAAGAGTGGTAAAATAGAGTGTTGAATACAGATTTGCTCAGCCCTGTACATCGTCCACAAGTTTACACAACCATGAAGTGATCATGTTCAGGTAGCGGCATTACATGCTTGCGCGTGTTCCTCAGACTTTATGCAAGTTTCCATTACAGAGCAATTGCCCAGGTTCACAGAAAAAAATTAAACATGGCATTTTTTAAGGGTTTTTAATGGTTACAATTAATTGGCTTTATCCTCCTCAATTTATTTGCTTTGTACTTAATTTTATTTGCTGCTATATCACATGAAAAGTGGAAAAGCTCTGACATTTTATCTTGGTTTGATCAATGACATCACAAAAACCTGTAAAAAGTGTAGATCTTTTTTTCCCCCTTATTTTTTAATTCCCTGTATGTTCAATTCAATTTAATTCAATTTTATTTGTATAGCGCATTTAACAATTGTCATTGTCGCAAAGCAGCTTTACACAATCTAAAGAATTATTTAAGTCTGTATGTGTATTTAATCAATCCGTTAATTAGTCTGAAGTACCTGAAATCACCGGGCCATATTTCTAATGGCACAACCAAAGCTTGTGGTTTCATTCATTAGGATGTGAAGTAGTAATAAGGAAGTTGTAATAAACCACACTTGGTAATCTAATAAAATCTGCTTGGCTTGATTTAACAGCTATATTCATCATAAACCAGTGAATCCAAGGATGATTGTTCTTATCAAACCCTAGATTATTAAAATATTTTTGTAAAAAAAAAAGCTGTATGGCTTCTCTGCTGTCTGGCACAGAAAGAGTTAACATTGCAGTGGGCAGGTCTGGTGGGGTGAGGGAAGGAGGGGGAGGGCGAACATGCTGCTGTCTCAGTTCCATTAGCATTATAGAAGCAGTGGAGGCTGGAACAGTGCAGCCAAGAGAGAGCCAATGAGGTACTTTCTGCGATCACCGCTATTCACGCTACCGGCTGAAAGCTGTTACCAGGAAATCTAATACGGCTGCATTTCCCTCTCTTTCTTTTCCTTGCTGTTTCTCTCTCTACGTTAAGGCACTGGAGTTCTCGGAGCAGGACAGGACACTGGAGGGAGACGGTGCGTGTGATCACGAGGGCAGTTTTCAGGGGGATGCGGAGAGCGACCCTTTTACCATAACCCCCCCTGTCTCTGAGCCCTGCTCTCCATTGCCCCCTGTAGATGGCTTCTTCAGGCGCTTGGGCAGCCTGTTTCCTTTCACTCGAACTCAGCCTGGAGAGGAGGACACACAGCATTCAGTAAAGAAAGTTGCAGAGACAAGTGCAGAAAAAGAAGAGCACTCGCAGCCACTGAAGCCTCAGGAGGTGTTTGACTGTACTGCAGGACCAGAGGGTGAAGTCACAATTCAAACCGAGCAATACGTACAAGACACACAGTGAGTATGACCTTATATGTGCCTAGGTGTCTGTCTGACTGATGGAGAAAGAGAGATGGAGAAAGAGATAAAGTTTGTCCAAACCTTAAGGTTTCTGAACGGTTCCCTTGATCTTGCTTGAGGGGGTTAATGGTCTAACTGTAGGATTGTTCAAGTATTATCAATGTTCTTTGTATTTGCAGTTTTATGACACTGCGCATACTGTTTCAAAAAAGAAAGTATGATTATGATTATTAAGGCAAGTCTGTTGAGTTTTTAAATAGTAATTAAATAGATAAACTGCAGATGGGAAAGAGAATTCTCTAGTAGAGTTTGTAAGAACTTTTCAGAACATTGACAGAGCACACTGCCCTCACATTGATTTATCTATAATTAAAAATATCAAAGCAACAGATTTAGTATAAGGTTAGCTAAGAGAGTGGAAGACTTGACAGGAATCTGTGGTGGACAAATCATTACTGCAAGTACCAGGGACAAGGTGATCACATTCCGGGGGTGTTAGTCTTTTTTTTCCTTCTGCAATAACCTCTTTTAAGTGTGGCCTTAAGACAAAACACTGCATTCACATACTGTATGTCAGTGTTGTTGTGCAGCTTGATGACTTTCTTTTGCAGTCGCAAGCATGAAGTGCAACTTCAGACACTTTGTTAGAAATTAATAATAGCCTGGTCATTCATTTAGTTTGAATACTTAAACTTGTTTTGGTGCCTGTATTAAAGTTCTTGACTAATTACCTCACCATTCTTTATTATGATATGTTAGCTATGTTTATTTTAGCATTTAGCCTAATCATGCATTTACCCTGAGGTCCAGTTAGACTGGAGGTGAAATGTATACATTTCAGTACTGACCATATGCAGTAAGTGCACAGAGCTCTCCTGACTAAACAGACAAACACACCATTAGCCAGTTAGCAGGCTAGTGTAAAATTTGAATGTTAAAATAACCCTTATTTACCCTTAACAATGGGGTAGATTGCCTGACTATAATTAGGGTAGTGGCAATAATGAATGACTATAAAAAAATTTTTCCTGTTAAGTGGAAAAAAACAGTCAAGTTAAAAGTTACTTGAAGATTCTATGCAACAGGAATAAACATGACTATTGAGTCTGGGAGAAAAAACCCCTCCTATATAGTATAATGATCTTGAGATGCTGTGAATTACTCTGACAGTCCTATTAGAATATCTCATGGTCAGTAACGTGTTAGTGGTGTCAGCTCAGACCTGGCAAATAATTCATCCCTGTACGTCATACACATCATACTCTAGCTCAGATACAGTCCCACGATAAGTGTCATGTCAGACGTTGTTTATTATTTGTTTATAGTTGTTTACTGCTAAATATCAGCAAATTAAATCTGAAATTCTCATTGATTGTTTTATGCGCAGTCACGTTGGTACTGGTGTGGGGTCGCATTTCAGAAGTTGGGCTCGGCCCCTTACTTCCAATGAAAGGAACTTTTAATGCTTCAGCATACCAGGACATTTTGGACATTTTCATGCTTTCAACTTAAACAGTTGAAACATGGCCCCTTCCTGTTCCAATATGACTGCACACCAGTGCACAAAGCAAGGTCCATAAAGACATGGATGAGCGAGTTTGGTGTGGAAGAACTTGTCTGACCCACACAGAACCCTGACCTCAACTAGATAGAACACCTTTGTAATGAGTTCGAGCAGAGACTGCGAGCCAGGCCTTCTCATCCAACATAAGTGTCTGACCTTACAAATGCACTTCTCGAAGAATGGTAAAACATTCCCATAAACGCGCTCCTAAACCTTGTGGAAAGCTTTTCCAGAAGAGTTGAAGCTGTTATAGCTGCAAAGGATGGACCAACATCATATTGAACCCTATGGATTAAGAATTGGATGTTGTGTATTCATGTGAAAAGCGAATGCTTTTGGCAATATAGTGTGTGTGTGTGTGTGTGTGTATATGTGTGTGTGTATATATATATATATATATATATATATAGCTTAAGCACGAATGTTTTTACTATATAGAAAAAAGAGATGTCCTTATCATTCCAGTACTTTAGGAGGGACTGTATTTCAAACATTATCATTCTCCAGCTGAAAAAGTTCAGCTATGCAGAGACTCGCAGGAAAGTGAGCCATTCAGGATAGATTGTGTGAGAACACCCAAGTATGAACAAATCAAATAGGAGTAAAATACTGAAAGTGAAGTACAGTGGCATGCGAATTTAATCTGTTCTTAAGGCGAACTTTTGTATTGCGAAATGCATTTTCCCATAGAAAATAATGTAAATACAAATAATCTGTTCCAGCCCGTTTAAATATTACAAAAACTATCAAAACATTTAGAATAAACATGTTAATGAAATAAAGTATGCAATGAATAGATAATAAACCTCACCTAACCTTAACTTTTGATTCCTCTTAGCACTGGCAGTTTAAAAAATTAAACTGAAAGTGGCTCCCCTTTCTTTTTGCTACTGGTCTTGATAACATTCTCGGGACCCATGGTGTTATGTCTTGACTAATTCTTGCAAAAGACAAAAATGCTAAATTGCAAAATGCAAAAAAGACCCCCCCCCAAAAAAAAATAATATATATATATATAAACATGTTTCGCTTGGCTTTCACACATGCCCAAAAATGATGCACTGACGAAAATAAGTTTTAAATGAGTCAATGTTAGTTGATGTATTGTTGTTTGGTAGTTTGTCTTAGAAGACTTTATAGAGAATGACCAAAACCTCACAGAAGTCAGCATTATTAAAGTCATGTGGAAGGTCAGATATAAAGTTTGAGGAATCAACAAAGGCCACATTCATATTCACATTCATATTTTTTATGTCTCTGGTGAGAGTGAGTAATGATCTGAAGCATTTCATCCTCTGAGTAAGTTTAGCTAGATTGTTAAAAATTTTGTTCATGTGGGATGTTTTACATAATATGCAGATCATAAAGCAAAATTACATCCTTGAGCTGTAAATAAACTTCACTGAAGAGAAGGAAATGAATGCCTGAAAATCAGAGTTGAAGAAAGAAATAAAGAAAGTGAGGAGATCATTTTTCCACAGTGGAAGTGAGAGCACGCCATGAGTGAAGACAAGAGTGTCATTAGTGAAGTTGTCACGTCTCTGCAGTGCTGTGGACAACCAATAAACTGCTAGTCAGCCCTCAAGATATTACATTGAGCCTGATCCCTGTAATCACAAGTACCAGGACTCAATGTTATATTCTTTTGCGATTCCTGATCCTGAGTCCAGATCTTCTTCAGTCTGTTGTGGGAATTTGGTTGTGAAAGGTACTTAAAATAACCTTCTCTTTGAGTAGATTGGAAACACAACAAATAAGCATATGAGGAACTGCATCAGCATCTATGCAATTCAGCTCTGCATGATGCATCACAGACCTAACTAGAAACATGGAGAGGTACAACATGCTAGGCTAAGGAGTTGTAGTGAGTGTGTGTGAGTGTGTGTTTGCAGATGAGCATTTCCCATGTCATGTGATAACATCTTTCCTGAGGTTTGATGCATGGTGATGTCATGGTCCAGGCAGTACAAACCCTTTACAGGACTGCTTTCATTGTGAGGCAGACAGACTGAAACATTGCCAAATACACTCAGACAGAGAGTTAATACACTAAATAAGAAGAGAGAAGGTTGTTTGGCTCACGTGGTGCAGTTATGCCTTAAAGAAGAATAAGAAGAGGAAGAGAAGGAAGAAGAAGAAAGAAACAGGACAAAGACGGCATGTTTACATGTTGCAGGTCCTGGTTATAGTCTTATTCCATGGCAAAGCCACTACAATGTAAACACAGCTGTGGACTGGTTTATTTCACACTTAAGTATGGGAAAGGTTACTCCTTCCAAACAAAATTAGGCTGTACAATAATTACAGTGGCTGTAAAAAGTATACACACCCCTATTAAAAGAGATGATGTTTCTTAAAAAAAAAAAAAAAAGCTTTAAAAAAAAAACACCCTTGGGCATGGGACTTACCATGATCAAAAGTAATTATTATACACCTGCCATCAATTAAAGCCAGCCTATTATGCAGAAATATTTGCCTATTGGCCTCTGTGTGTGCGTGTGTAACACAAATTATGAACAAAATGCCCTCATATTTTACCTTTTTTCTATCTATAGAGGAACCTGTGCTTAAACACACCCTTCAGATAAAAAAAAAAAAAGGGCTCAGGACCACCCAGAAGTCAGTCAGTTGTTGACTTATAAAACAAAATACAAAACATCATAAATCTCTATCTCTTTTTTTTAAACTCCCGTTCTCTGAAACACTGAAGGCACATTATTAGTGATTTATTTGGAGTGGAAATGTTTATAGAGATATATATGTGAGCTAATCATTTTAAAATTACATGCTTACGTAATGAGGGACAGTTCAACTTTGCTTTAAGACTGATGCTGAAGAGTGGATTGATTCCGTCTCTCCGTGACTCAACTTCAAATCCTAAAGCTGTAAAGGTTGCCCTTTCACTTTGCTGCTTGTTTATCAAGTTACTATGGTGAATGTGGCTACATAAACCTGAGCTTAGTCGCAACGGAAGCTTGTATTGCACGCTGAACCAAGATAGAACTTTTGGCTAGTAAATAGTCAGAATGTAACAGAGAATTTTTATAAATACTTTAATGCCAATTTTATCAAAATTGTAGGTTGTATGGTGGTAGTTTGTCTAGTTTAGTTTTATTTCCTTTGGACATACTTTAGAACAGTTCTTTAAAAATAACTCTTGAGATTTAGCTTCAGCTCATGTTGTGAAATAACATGTACATCCACACAGTTGATCGGTTGCTACTAAAACCCATCATTTTTTTTCTCTACAATTTCTAGAGATGTGGAGGCAGTAGCTCTTTTGCATGTAAAGTTACAGTCACAAAATCAGCTTGTTTGTGAAAGGAGTGATTTTTCAGTCATTACTGTAGGATTTTGTTGACCGCTCCTTAGTTTCATCCAACTGCTGAACCTGTAGTCTGCAAAGAGTTTGCAAGGCATGTATCGCTCTGTCAGAAAGTGTCAATCCAGAGAAGTACAACAGAATTTTCAAGAACACCATACTTATAGAAAGCTAAAAAATAGAAGTCCATTCAGTGGAATAAAGCTGGCAAATCAAGCTTTCCTTAATATGTAGTGTTATGTTATATGACATGAACCTGACTTTTACAGGGGATGCCAACCTTCTATATACACAGTAAAAATCAAAGAAGAATCATCACAGCAGTCAGTTTCAGATGGTACATTTTTTAATCTAAAATGAAGTTTGTCGCAAGAATGACATAATATATATATATATAATTTTATTTTTATATTATTTATTATACATATAATATTATTATATTATAAATTTATTTGAATCAACTGAAGAGCTTCAGTTTAACATGAAAGGCTTTGCATTGACCTATTTTTTTTTCTTTAAAAAATCCTGCTGTCAATTTTTTTTTTACAGTCAGTTTTTTTTGGGTTATTTCACTCTACCTCAGCCCTTCTTCCACGTCTAAGCATTTTCTGGAAGAATTTTCTAAGGTCATCAGTTTAACACAGTAGTCATCACACTACATTGGCTGTAAGGAGCTGATGCTAATGTACTTGATAGAAGTATGTTAATATACTTTAAGTAGACATTACTGGGCTTTAATCTTATATACCAGTGTCCAGTTATTAAATAACATTATCTGTAATTCCTGGTCTGAATTCTGTCCTCAGGATTTTTTTTTTACAGTAAATGTTCTGTCGTCTTTGCATCATTATTGTCAGAGCTCAAGACAGTAAATGAGCACTCAGCAATACACTTTAAAAATTTTTTCATAGAGTGCCGCAGTGGTAAAGTGCTCGTACTATCATCCGGAGTTCGCTCTCTCCCAGTCAATCATGGGCATCTGTGAGCTGACACAAGCGTAAGAAGCGGATAGCGCTGTCCTCCGAGTGTGTTATCCCGCTCCCAATGGTGCGTGAGCGAACAGTTCGAAGAGATGCGGTCAGCTGGCATCATGTAGTTCGGAGGAAACAAGTGATAGCCCCGTAGTGATGGGAAGGAATTGGATACGACTAAATTGGGGAGAAAAACTGAAAGAAAAAAAAAACCCAAAACTGCCTTTAGCTTTGATTACGGTGAACATTTAGTGTCATTGTTTTAACAGCCTTATTTACCATCATGACATTTTTCCCCATCCAGAGTTGCATTCATTTTTGGTCAAGGTCTAGAATTGATGACTGGAGAGTTGGATGACTCTGTAAAGTCTTTTCCAGCACATTTTAATCATTTCTATGGGAATAAGTTCAGGACTCTGTGATGGTCAGTTTGTGTGGGAAAATTATTCCTCATGCTCCCAGAACCACTTTTTCACAATTTCAGTCTTCAAAAATTCCTGTGCCATCAGGAAAGAAAGTTGATGGTCATCTGCTGACTTAATTTTATTGCCACATTGCCAACAGTGCTGAGCCTAAACCTGACCAAAGAAGCAACCCCAGTTCATAACACTGCCTTCAGAGGCTTTTACAGTGGGCACTATGCATGATGGGTGTATCACTTCACAGGCTTCCCTTCTTACCCTGACATGCCCATCTTTGTACTCTGTAAGGACAGATCTGGACTCATCGGTCCACATGACCTTTTTCCTTAGCCTAAAAGTCCAATCTTTACACTTCCTAGCAAATTGAAGCCTTTTTTTCTGATTAGTCTAACTAATAGCTCTTTAGTCCCAGTCCTGCATGTTGTCATCACATTGTGTGTGTGAAAATGATCTTGCGTTCATTGTTAAACACAGCTATTAGCTTGATTTTATTCATTTATTTTTAAACTTTCTTAATGCAGGCCAGTAGATTGATTTTTCTGAAACACAGTAATCTTTTCTATGACAGTGGGATATGATAAATGAGAAATGAGAAAATATAAGAAATGAGAAGCTACTCAGTGCATCAGTTAAGGGTTAAAATTATTGTTGTCTGCTGAAGCATATTAATCACTGCAGTAATTATCTAATTAAAGGCTTTCAAGCATTTTCTTATTTGAAGCCAAACAGACCTTTTTTTTTCGATAGTGTATCTCATCTCACCTCACTCACTCATCTTCTATATCGCTTTATCCTGTATTCAGGGTTGCGAGGACCTGGAGCCTATCCCAGGAGGCTTAGGGCACGAGGCAGTGTACATCCTGGACAGGGTGCCGATTCATCGCAGGGCACACACACATACACACACTCACACACTATGGGCAATTTGAGAACGCCAATTAGCCTAACATGCATATCTTTGGACTGTGGGAGGAAACTGGAGTACCCGGAGGAAACGCCAGTGTATCATGACTCCCAAATGTAATCTCTGGCAGATATCTATGACGCTCAAGCTCTGTGGTTGTCATGGGAATGTTGCACATGTACACTTCTATTTGTCTCTTGGTAGAAATCGCTTGCACAGAGAGGAAAACAAACATCAGCAGGGACCGCAAGTGTGCAGTAGTCATTACCAGGAAGTCCCCTATGGGATGTAAATGTGATTCAGGAATAATCTGATAGGGATACAGAAATAATCAACAACGAGAATCATTTGATCTTATCAGTATTCTCCTTTGGTGTTTTGTGAGCATGATTTTGTGATCTGTCTTTAGACACGGCCTCATTTAATCATGCATGGAGAAGCCTGAATGCTTTCATTTCTCAGTGCATGTGAGTGTGCTCAGCAAGAAAAACGCTCATGCTTGACTGTTCACTAGTGAGTTCTTTTCGGAAGGGCATCTTGGTTGAGTGGTTTGTAAGGACACAAAGGGTCCTCAGAGCCTCCTGAGTGTTATACAAGGTAAGCCTTGAGTGTATGATTGTGTGAATATATGTAAGCATTCGGCCCTTGACAATGAATACGAAGGGAGGGAAAGGAAAAGGCCTTGAGTGAAGAAAGTAAATGTGTGAACCTGTACCCATTGAAGTTGAAGCTGATTTCTTTGCTGCTGCTGAACTAGGGCAACGAGAGATTCTATTCATAGCTCTACAATTAACTATAGGAGTCTGACTTGGTGCACATACTGAGAGATATGAAGATGGAGATGGAAGCAAACCAGGGGCCAGAATGGGACCCGATGTTCGGGGATGTCGGAAATTGTACCAGAAAAGCTCCTGAGGCATAAGAGCAGCAAATAATTAGATTTGATTGTGAGATCAAAGTGATTACGACTAAAAAAACAGAGATAGAATTACATTCACTGCAGTAGAAGTGCTTCTGAGTGCAGAGCTATGCACCATTAAAGAGCAGATACAGGAGAGTCAACGATTTGCGTGCGTGGCTCAGACATGACTGGTTGAACAGCGCAAGTTGTAAAGAGTACAGCGAGTATCGTCCGGAATGTCTGTTTCAGAGCTTAACCTTAGGGTGAAAGCCAGTTCCGGCCGAACTGATACAATATGCTATTTAAAGCTTTGCTTAGTCTGCAGATATGTTTGTCAACAGAAAGCAGGCCGACTGCGTTGCTGCTGTTTGATCACTTGTCTCCATTAATGCTGCAAGTTCAGTTGCTTAGTTCTTTTACTTGCATAGCCTAGTTTTGTATTTGTGCGTGTCTGTACGTGGAGCGATCCTAATTTCTCAGTACAAATGGGTGAACAGACACAGGGCCCCAGATAAACCTTGCACGGAATATGAAACCCTTTCTCTCTCTCCCTCTCTCTCTCTCTCTCTCTCTCTCTCTCTCTCTCTCTTTCTCTACCCCCCGTTTGAGTATTGATGACTCATGGTATGGTGATGAGAATAAAATGATGGTCCATATGCTCCTTATGTTCCTTATGGTCTATAACCCCCACTGGTGCCTGGAGGTGCTTTTGGCACACACAGGAAGCAAAATGTTTTGGGCTTAATGATAGAAACAAGAGAAAATCCGTGCTTAAAAATAGAACCATCTTCTAAATGGAGCTACACTCAATCATTTCTAGTTTTTGCTTATATTTTATCAGGTTCAGAGAAAATACCTGTAAAAAGCATTCCAGCTTTAAAAAAAAAAAACTACTGTGTGGTTCCTCATCTAGATGAATAATGATAGAAAGAGTTTATGGGGATATGTATAATTATTAATGCTGATAGGAATGAGTTTTAGTTTTACTTAGACTTGTCTGGGGAGGATGGGCTTCAGACCGAGCCGAGAAAGTCTCACTGCACGGCTTGCTAGGAATAGTCTGAAGAGTGACAGTGTGCCAGATCTGTTCTGCTCTCATTCTCTCTCTCTCTCTCTCTCTCTCACTCACTCACACAGACACACTCTCTCTATTACTCTCTCTCACATGCAAGCGTGCACACTCACTCTCACTTTCTCTCTCTCTCTCTCTCTCTCCCTCTCTCTCTCTTACACACACACACACACACACACACACACACACACACACACACGCATTCCCACTCCCACATGAAATGCTGTGTATTTTTAACATGTCTCTCCTAAGATTTTTTTTTTCTGCTGAGATTCTGAGGTACATTCAGTTTTATGCCATTCATTTTTTTAAAAATGCGTTTTTTTAAAGGAGCTTAGAGTACATTCTAGCAGTTTTTCTATCCTAGTGATACAGGATGAAAAGAATTTCTTGCTGTATTGAAAGGAAGCTAAACCGGTTTAAATTAGAATAATTAAAAGAATAATTGTGATACGGTTTGGCGTTACGTTAGCAGTTGTATGGTCATTTAGAGGGGTCATTTAGAGAGAGTCATTCGGAAATCAGGGTTTTAAGCTTTTAAGCAAGAATTTTTAAATTCTTTTTCAGTTTGCCATAGATGGCTTTTTTTTGTAGGAAGATCAGTAAATATTTTCACGTGAAGGAGCTATAAAAGTGTCCTTATTAAAATAAAACCTTTAATCCTGTTAAGGTTTAAAGCCTGTGAGGTAAAGCTGCATTCTAAGTGCCTGAGCACCATGCCCCTGGGAAGAGCGGGGTTTTGTGTAGCAGCTGGTTATAAATGTTTAATGAAAACTTCTTGAACTGCTGTTTGAGTAGGTGCTTTTACACATCAGTTATTGGACATGCAGGAGAAGCTAAAAGCAGTGGATGTGAATGGAGCCTGGTGTCAACACCAGATGAGTCATACTGGGCGTTCTGAGACCGTTTTCCTCAGCTATGCTTCTACATTTGTTCCTCTTAATTTTCCTTGTTTGTTTTTAATATGACTTCTACATCAGAGTAAACCAGTTCATTACGTTTTTCCGTATCTTGTGGACGAAACCTGTAATTTCGAATTGAAACCAGACCATAACACTGTATTATTTTTTTTTTCAAATGGATTTGATCAGACTTGCATCGCCTTAACTGTAATGCCTTGTCCCTTTTATCAGGCTGCAGAAGGAGTCTTTGTCTGAAGAGGATGGAAATACAGCAATAGAGAACGTGTCACCTACTGTGGAAGAAGAGAACGAGGAAGACGAAAAAGAGCAAGAGCGGCGCCGTGCCCTGGCATGCCCCCCAGTGGTTACACATGTGACGTACCGTGGCCTTAGGAAGATCAGGAAGATGAGGAGGAACCAGGAAGTGCGCCTCCATTCCCCAATTTCGGAAGGGGAGGAGGGTCATTTTGAAGTTGATGCAGGTCAGCCAGTCTCAGAAGAAGAAACGAAGCAGAATGAGGCAAACACAAGCAGTTCTGTCATAACTACCCCCACAGAGATTCATTCAGGGCAACCTACCCAGAAAACATCCTTATCTTCAAACAGTGTTAGTTCGGATTACGAAAGCTATGCTTCAGTGGACTCGTCCATTGTAAACTCCAACACTTGCAGTAAAGCAGAAACAGAAAGAACGCACAGTGCTTTGAACTCAAGTGCCTTACAGACACACACCAAGGCCAAAATAAATTCTTTAGACTGTCATCCAATAGGAACTGGTAAGATGCCTTGTGCTAATGAAAATAATGCTGGTAGTCCTACTGATGTGGGGACAGTTATGGTTGGTGATGGTAATACCCATAAGCTGGAGCCATCAGATATTGAATCTATACCTCTTACAATGGAATCAGACTATGAGACTTGTCTACAAGTACAGTCTCTCTATACTGATGAGCTGATGTTTCATTTTTTATCTGAAAATCCAGATAGTCTCCAAATCCAGCCGTCCAACTCTGATACTGCCACAAACTTAAACAAACATATTGTTGAAATTAACACTGCCTCTAACTTGTGCACAAACTTCACTGATTTGAGAATTGCACCTGATTCCTGCCAGGCCCTCAAGCTGGCTAGTTCCGGCCTAGATGCATGGAACCATGAGGAAACCCATGGCTCTGAGTTATCTTCTACAGTAGAAATTGCAGTAGATGCTCCCTGGCAGGCTGAGTTCATCGTGGATGATGAAGAGAAACAACAGCTAGAGGGAGTGACACTACAGCTGGAGTCCAAGAAGATAGTAGACAGCATTCTCACAAATGCTCTGGCTGCTTTGGAGAGGATTGATATTTCTGAGCGAGACAGAGAGACTATATCAAGAGATGAGTTCATTGAGGGTAGGGAGAATCTCATTATTATGGGAGTGAAGGAGAGCATGGATGGAGCAGCCAACTTGGGACAGGCGCTGAGAGAGCATTTACCTGTTCAGGGTGTTAGAAACTCCCAGTCATCTATGTCAGATGGGACTTTGGTAAGCAGAATACAGGCAGATGGGAATCGCTCCACCCCTTCCTCGGGCTACGAGTCCATTGCTGGGTCAGACACAGACATCCGGAACAGTGTGGCTATTAGTGCTGATACCTTCACTAGTGGACTACTCGGCATGCAGGAACTCGGAGAGGAAGCGGTGAGCGGATGTTCCCCAGATGAAATGGAGCTGCATATTGAGAATGCCTCTCAAAATAATAGACAGGACTCTCTGCATCACAATACTTCACTACTTGAATTAAATTTCGAAGAGAAGGGAGGATCTGCCAGAACTGAGACAAACAATGAACAATTTCCCCAGGATGTTCTAAGTGATAGCAATATAACATCTGTACAGCCAGTCATATCTGAAACTTTGTGTGAGGTAAACAATGAGCAGGCGCAATATGTTTTGGGTGAGAATGTTTGTTTGAATGATGCAGGGCTTCAGTTTCTAGCCAAAGACAATCCAGAAAGCAATAATTATGGTCATGCATTGCACTTGAACTCAGGTGATGTATCTACAATCATTAACACTATGGAATCAAGCCAGGTAGAAGGCATTAGAAAAACCTTGCAAGTTGCAGTAAATAACTCTGATTCAGAACAGCTTGCTGAAAATAATGAAGTTCCAGGACAAGATCTGTCTGAAAAAGAGAACCGTCCAAATATGTCAGTATTCCAAAGCCATGCATTTGACAAAATCATAGAACCTCATTTGGTCAGTTGTGAGACTTTGAACAAGTCCATACTGGATTCTCAGGACATAAAATGTGGAGACACACAAGATTCCTTGAACTGTGCAGGTACAGTGGAGCCAAGCTTAGTCCCTGATGTGCCATCTTCAGCATATGCGATTAAGTGTGAACAGGATGATGAGGTCCAGGATAAGGGGAAGCCCTCTGCTGAGCCACAACCTATCTGGCTTCTCTTTTCAGACACATCTGCTCATTCCAGTGATGAACCTGTGTGTTTCCAAGCAGTTAAAGTCACTGTTAATGATGACCAGATCATGGAAGATGATGCAGTAAAATCAGATTCTTCAACAGAAGTAAGTGTGGACAGAGCAGCTTGTAGGGTTTCAGCTAAACCTCACCAGGACCTCCCTGGCACCTTTGCCATCATCAGCGAGGAGGAGGAAACTGACACAGTATTTGTGAACGACACAGGGCCTTTGCTGAGTCCAAGCACACGTCGGTTCAAGATATATCCCTTTTCCCTTTCCCCAATATATGAGGAAGACAGCGGAAGAGAGGACACCTCACGGGATGATGTGCTACATGTGCCCCCAGCCACAGAGGAGGAGCAGCGCAGTGAGGAACAGCAAGCCTCCTCCATCCTTTCACTGCTGCAGTCTGTAAGTGAGAGGTTGCAATCTTCCACCTTTAGCAGCTCTGAGACCAACCAGGACATGGAAGATGGGCCAGATGAACCACAGTACTCAAAGCCTTTTCTCAGGCCCCTTTGGGATCGCTATGATGATAATGATGACGATACCACAATTGGTGGAGAGTCAAGCTTCCTGCTACACCAACAGCTCACAGGGACAACATTCCCTAATACAGATCCCCCAAAGGATGAGAGGTCTCCTCCCAGTCTTAGTTCACAACAGACAACCAGTGAAACACAGGATGATTGTTTGATGGGAAAGCATTGTGAAACCACTATAAGTTGTGCCAACACTCCATTCTATCAGTATTTGAAATCCAATGTAATGCCATCACTTGCCACAGAGACAATAGTAAATAAATATTTTCCTAATGGGGAAAGTTCAACCTTTACTACCATGGTAAGCATTTTGTAAGTTTTTTTTAATTACAAGTCATGTCATATTGAGTCTCTAAATTTGATGCATCTGTCTGTTCATTGCCTCCACAGGAAAAGATGGGAGGGACCGGGAAAGTCAGTCCACGACCTACTCTGGTAAAGGCTCTGTCTCTTCTTTTAGTTATGCTCCATTTTCTATTATATCTTCTTCTTGCATCTCACTTATTATTTATAGTTTTTTAACTTACTCTTCTCCTCACTTCTCATCTCATTGCTTGATCTAACAGTCCAATGTTCTTTAAGTATTTCCCATAGAGAAATTATACATGCTTTGCAACTCCATATTCGCAACTAACATTCCTTTAATGAGGAATTCAACTAGCGGATTACAACACTTGCAGCAGTTAGTAAGCAACTGTGCAGTGGTAGTTCATCGGGCTAAGGCTCTGGGTTAGCTCCACTAAGGCGCCGCTGTTAGGCCCTTGAGCAAGGCGCTTAACCCTGACTGCTTCAGGGGTGCTGTCATGGGTGACCCGGTGGTTCGACCCCTGCCCAAGATGGGATATGCTGGGACAAATTAGGAATTAACTTTAAATTAAGTCATCTCATGAAGAGTCATCGTTTCAAAACCTTGTATTTTTAGATTTAGTTTTGCAAAAAACACTGGCCAGCAAGCTTAATGTATGAGCCTTATTTAAATGTATAAAAAGTATAAATGGACATGTATTTATATTATCATGTCCACACAACTGATTTTTCCCTTAATGCTAAATATGATTGACACATATAATGCTACATGTGATCTGAGCTGCATGGTGGAACCAATAATCAACGTTTTTGTCTCTTTAAAGATAAGGATAAAGTTAATATCTAAAAATCTGGCATTTAGATGCTTCTTGAATGAATTGTTAGCATTTTATCTCATTTAAGCAGTAAGCGGTGTTAAATGTTGGCTATATTTTTTCATAGTTTTTTTTTTCAGTTGGCTCTTACGATATTTTTGATCGTCACAAAAAGAAAGTATTTAGTACCCCACTGTTTCCTAATGATAGATCTCTAATGACTGTATACTGATGATAAATCTCTAATGACCATGCCTAATGACGCAGCTGCACATCTACGAGGGACCGGCACCATGTGGGAAAAGTAACGAGATCTGTGGGGACGTGGAGGAAATTTTGTTTCTACAAGAAGCCACAATCCAGGCCCAGAGAGGGTGGTAAGCATGTTTATTGGACTTTTTGTTAATATAAGACAATGAATGTAATCATAATGGGATTAGGGCTCAAATGAGGTTTTAACCTAAATTTAGCTGCGGTATGATGTTTAGAAATCTTTCTTTATAACTCGCTCACAGTTCTGTATATCAGGCACTGCAGAAGCACTGCCAGCAGGCTGCCAGTGTAGTAAATCTCCATCTGAAACCTCGTTTGCTCCGTCTTTTTGCTTCTGGTTGCTGCTTACGTCAGATACGTATATATACTGTGTGTGTGTGTGTGTGTGTGTGTGTGTGTGTGTGTGTGTGTATGTGTATATATATA
>JAOVVA010000009.1:7896671-7926046 GCA_028565275.1 Leiocassis micropogon | reverse complement strand
ATATAATTTTAGCACATGTCTATGGCTTACTCATAGTAGTGTGGGTTGAGAATGTATTGTGCTTGTGTGTGTCAGTGGTTCAGTTTGTGTTTATTAGATCAGAAAGTTCTGTCTATTCTGTCAAGCTTGTTATGCGTGTTCTTCTGTAGAGGACTTCACGTTCACACACTATGTTAAGAGCTTATGCAGTGGTTCTACACTAAGGGGTGTCCGTTTTCTGTTTTTCTTTTGATTTCTACCAACATAATGGTAGAAGTGAAGTGGAGTGAAGTGGGGTATGGGCTGGCATGGTGAGCAGTGTCGAGAGTTTACAAGCATATACAATCTCCATTGGAAGTATAGGAATCGTAAGGCCATTTCTTTTGAACTTGATATAAGTTGAAGAAATTTAGGTTTAAGATCAAAAGATGAACATGTGGCTATAGATATCTGAGCTTTCATTTCCTAATATTGAAATCTAAATGTGTTGCAACTTCTTAGCTTTTGATTCTTACTGCTGTTGAGTGGTTTGCACCCTTTAATATGGCCTCTATATTTCTGCTCTTTAAGGTTTTTTAAGTGGTAGATGATGCCTTCATCTCATGTGGAGGTTGTGGGTTATGTGACTGACTGTCGTTTTTGCAATGTCTGTACCAGTTTTCATAATAATTCTTTTTTCTGACCTGTTTGATGTCTGGTTGTTAGTACCCCTGTGGTTTCTTGCCTTTTCAGGACATTCTAGATAATTGCATTGGCCCAGTGCATTTGTGATTTCCCTTCTTTTCTCAGCTTCATATTGCCTTCTTTCCTTGATTATATTTACTGCATTTGGCAGACGCCCTTATCCAGAGTTACTTATATTTATCTCATTACTCATATGAGGGTTAAACAATGCTGAACAGTGGCTGCTTGGTGGTGCTGGGGTTTGAACCTGGGACCTTCCGATCAGTACAGTACTTCCGATCAATGCTTTACCTACTGAGGTGGTCCTTGTCTTAATGTAGGTTTTATGCATAATACACAATGCAGTACTTACTTGCAACACACGGGGCCAAACCAAGAGTGGAAATTCAATGCCGTTAGCAGTTGGAACAGTTAATCTAACAGGGCACACCTTGGCAACAAGGAACACCTGTAGGTAATGTGTTCATATAGTTTTGTTCACTTGAAAATGGGTGGATTAAACCAATATGTGGTACACATTTGGATTTAAATCTCAGGAAATTAAGAGTGAAATTCTGATCAGATCTGTTGCAATACTCATTATTTGATTTCAAACCTAAATGTCTTGAGTGTATAACAAATAAAATTGGCCATGCTATTGCAATACTTTCAGAGTGGAATGTGCCTAATGAGTTCAAGATTAAGTGCCTTCCAGATTGAGTAGCCAATTCCTGACAGTCTTGGGACTTGAACCCACTTTTTGAAAACTCAACCTTTAATTCATTAAAATATGAATACATATTTATATGTATGTATATACATAATTGAGAATTTTTTTTTTTTTTTTTTTCAAATTGTAATCTATCCCTAACTACCACTAACTATTGAAACAGCATTGCCATAGAACATATATATATATACAGTTACAGGAGACAGACTTGTGGCAGTTAGAAGGCTAGTCCGAGAGTGTTTAGTAGTAGCTGGAGCTCTTTGGCAGTTCCTGTGTGTAAGAGTCTGTTTGTCTAATCCTTTCTTTTAAACTGGCTTTTGTTGAGCTGGCTGCGCTGGCAGCAGACGTGTGGTTCCGCGGGAAATAGGATAGGAGCTAAGAACTGTATTGTAGCGCTTAGTGGACTCTCTTTGAAATTTGATATACTGGTTTTGATTCTGATTATTGATCATGACACAGGCCAAGCAAGAAGGGAGAAAGCATTGCAGTAGACTTTTAACACAAATCCTTCTGTCTGGATCGATTAGACGATTCCTGCTGTGTCACATCAGCAAGCAGCACTTTGATGGATTGTTAATGTGGCAGAACAATCACTATTCAGTTCAATTCAGTTTTATTTATATAGTGCTTTTAACAATGGTCATTGTAGCAAAGCAGCTTCACACAATCAAAAAAAATTAAAATGGGGTTGAAAAGTTTAAGGAAGTATGTATAAATCATAGTTATCAGAGTGTCTCTGATGACAAGCTGAGGGCGATGATGGCAAGGAAAAACTCCCTGAGATGGCAACAGGAGCAAACCTTGAAAGAACCCAGACTCAACAGGAAACCCATCCTCATTTGGGTGATATCAGATAGCACTACTACTGTTCTCTATAAGTTGGAGCTTTAATTAGGCCTCATATTTCTGATACTGTTATGGATAAAAAAGAAAATCACAGACTTCCTGTTGAAAATTTGTGGAATTTGTTAAAAATTTATTTTCTAACTAAAGAAAGTCAGACAGCAAAGCTGTGATGAAATAAATTCATATGAAAGAGAGAAGCAGAAGTTAGGAAGGTAATTTTAGAATCTTTTTTGCACTACTGCTGTCTAGCTTGTCAGTCTCTCTGGCCTGACAATAACAACTATCAGGGGAGGGTGTTAATTAAAGGGATTGAAGCCGAAGGAGTGGTTTCGTCCCTATGGATATGTCCTTGGACATTATGAGCAATGTCTGTGTTGCTGTATATTTTTATGTGATAAGTAATGCAAGTACACACTGTTTGCCTGTGTTGTAGCTGGCTGCTATACGTGGAACAGAGATACCAAGGGTCTTGCATCCTGCTTGAGGAGGGACAAAGTATACAGACCAATGGAGAGAATAAAGAGACACAGAGACCCTCTCCTCCTACTACGTTGTCTGCTGGCTCCATCCGGAGAGCAGTGAAGGTATACCTGTTATTGGTTTTATCTTTTTTTTTTGTCTGTCTGCCTTTTATATCCTAATGATCCCAATGATCATTTGATGAACCTGACATCCATTTCCATTCTAACCGGGAATATCCTCATAATTTATTCATCTATTGAACTGACTGGAAAGAAACTAGTCAAGATATAGAGTGTTAAATGGAGAAATTTAGTTTTTTGTGCCTTACAACAATGTTGTAGCTTTTGGCACACATTTCCAAAATGGAATGTACTCATGCACGCACAATGCTTGGTGATGAATTGGTGTAGTGTAACCAGGACAAAATCCTAATGCATTACATGACAGGCAATGCTGTTGGTGCTATAACTAATATTTCAGTCTAAAATGCTAATAAAATCAAAAAAAGGGGAAAAAAAAGCTCGGAACAAAAGCTAGAATCAGCCGGTTAGTAGTCCTGTATTTAGTCAGGCACAGTTCTGTGATTTCCCTGCTCTTACATAGCTAGCCACTAAATCAGGTAAATCTGTGACTGTGCTATGACATACCAGGACTGGAATCAATGCTGACCCCTTAATTTAAATAATTTTGGACTGTCAACCACTATTGTAGCACAGAAAAATTGAAACAGCTTGAATACCCTGTTTGAGATGCATTATTTCTCCCCAGAGGAGTTCTCTTTCAGGTTATATTTCAGGAGATATATAATGAATAAACTTATATATAATTATTATTATTTTTATTTTTATTTTTTAAATGTTATTTATTTATTTATTTTTAAGTACACCCTCTTTCACTTCTGTGCTTTTATTTATCAGGGTTCAAAAAGTTAATCATGTGGTCCTCATCAATTTCTGTTAAAAATAAATAAACAAATAAATAACAATAAAAAAACCTCAGATGGCAGAACAACAGATTTTTGTGTTGCCTGCCTGCTAAGCGTAGGCAACACACAGGGATCATCAGTCATATCCGCAACGTCTCCTAAACCATTTGTGGAAATTTGATCAAACCTTTGCAGAACCTTTATTAGAAAGCATGGATGTGCACTAGCTATTAAAAAATGAAATAGCTAATGCACATCCATGCTTTCTAATAAAGGTTCTGCAAAGGTTTGATCAAATTTCCATGACTGGTTTAGTAGGAGTTGTAGATTGCAAATTTGACTATCCCAGTTTTCTTAAAGTTTAAAGCATTGTAAATTTTTTTCAATTTTTTTGTAAGTGCTTTAAACTCAAGAAAGAAAAGGGGGATGGTGGCATGTCCTCCTAGAAAGGAACTATTCTACTCATTCTATGTATTCATTTTATGTATCCATTTTGTCCTTGAATGTTGGTTTACTTTTGGGGACAAAATGGCTACATATTAAAAATGATAGATTACATAATTACCTGGCTATATAATTATAAAATGATATAAATATCTGGCTGCTAATTATCCTATTAATGATTGTGTAGGGTGTATTTATTTTCCCACTCTTACTAACGCCACAATCATTAATAGAATAATTAGCAGCCAGGTGTTATTAATACATTGCACAAGATTAGTTAATTATCAGGAAGTGTGAGTGCCTCTATAAACAACCTTTTGCTGTTTGGTGTTCTGGACCATTCAGCTGGGTCTAAATGATGCCAAGAAGAACGGACCGTCAGCTATCTGATCAGACAAGCAGTTGTTGCTGCTTATCTGGCCAGGGTTATAAGGCCATCATCAAACAATTTAAAATGTCGTATTCTACATTGTGAAAGATTGATTACAAATAGAGAGCTTTTCAAAAGCAGTGAGCGACCCAGCAAATTCAGCCCAGGGTCCGCCTGTTTACTGCTCAGAGATATAAAGAAAGACTCACTGTGATCTACAGGCCTCTTTAGGCACATAAAATTTCTGTTTATACAACATCAGAAAAAGACTCAACAATTATGAATTTTATGGATGGTGGTTAGGAATAAGAATGTGGCAGCACAATTTAGGTTTGCTAAATTGTGTCTGAATGACAAGACTTTGAACAGTATGATTTGGACTGACGATGGTGGAGAAACCAAGTGTATCAACACAAACACCTCCTACCAACTTTTAAGCATGGTGGTGGAGGGGTGATGAGGCTTGTTTTGTAGCTGCAGGACCTGGGGAAACTTCTTTTGCATTTGCATTTTCTAACACTTTATACCAGAATATTCCTGAGACAAATATGAGGTCATCTGTCCAGCAGCTTAAGCTGGGCAGAATTTGTCTAAGTGACCATTAAAGAAGAGAATAAAGGTGTTGGAATGGCCAAGTCCACATGTTTGCATTAACTTGTCCCTAAGAGAGGAGTACATAAACAAATGCTCTTAAGTATTATTAAACTGAGGCAATGTTTTAAAGTAGTTTGTACCAAAATCTCTCTAAAACGATGCCCGAGACAGATAAACTCCTTGGAAAATGTTGTTTAGCCGAAGATGTTTTTATTTTTGTCTCATCTGGTTTCTGAATGTTGGTTTACTTTTTGGAAAACATTACGTATGAAAATATGGTGGTTTGTTGTTGGCGTCACCTCAGAATGTTTGTTTGTAGAAATTGGCGAGCTTGTAGAAGTCGTTTTTTAGGCCATGATAAATTAAAACCTAGAATTAAAGCAGGGCTTCTTTTCTCATAATTTCTTAAACGTTTCTTAAAATAAGAGAATCTCACAAATACAAGTGATGCATGTTTTTTTGGTTTGTAGGATGACGCCATTCCAAAGATTCATCTGCACATGTCAAGTAGTAAGAAGAAAGAGCCGGTTTTTCTGCACGCTGAAGCTGATAACATTGGCACACATGTCCCTGTTTACCTCTCTGACCTCAGCGTGCACTCCGGATGGTAAGGCTTGTTTTATGCTCGATGTGGGCCATGTATCAGCAGCATGAACAGCATTGTTTGCATACCTGTCTGCATGCTTTATGTCTTTCCGGGGGATTAAAGCAACATCATGTATCTGTCATCATTTTTCATCAAGTCTAAGTCTGAAATATTCAGTGATCACATAAACAGAGAGATTGCACACAGAGCTTTGTTTCCGTTTAAAATTTTCGATGTTGGTCATGATCTGCATGTCATTTATGTTCTAAGGTGTAAATGCAAGATTTATAAATTCTAAATACTAACTAAACCTGTTAGTGTTTGCATTTAAACAGAATAGTATGTAGGTTTATTATTTAAAACCCAAGACTAGATTGTTTGTTTACTTATCAGACTGCTCAGACTGCGCATCACATGATGCCATACTGCACCCCACTATTTACACACCTTTCCAGGTTATATGACCATCATCTTGGTAGTAGATAAAAACTAAAGGACTAATAATATACTTTAAAGGGTCTCCATAACATCATGAGTCAGACATCTTGGTAATCAATACCTTAATAACAACTAGAATAGCTCAGCTTAAGCTTACTTTTACTTTTGCCACGTTAAATCCACTGCAGCACTGTCCAAGCGTGAAGGGGTGCCTGTGCCAACTGGCTATGTTGCATTGTTCAGTGCTGAGTCATAAATGTGTTCCTGAAAACTGCACCTGTGAAGGAAAGGCCACTTCCTGGTTCCTGTTCCTGTTCTGCTGCTTGTAGAAGTGGGTCTTCAGGAAAGGCATCATTTTCCAGCTACAGTGGTAACTCCTCCCAGGGCACAGCTAGCTCTTATTATAAGCAGAGCGATAAGGCAGTTTCGGTAGCAAAGGGTCATTTTTCATGATTAATTACAGCATCAGTTATGTAATGAAAGATCTCCTTGGATCAGGCTTAGGCAGAGCTCTCAGGGTAACTGTAATAGCGTGAAGCCATTTAGGTGATATTTTTTGACTGCTAATATATATTAAGTATAGTTCATTTTTTTAAATTCAGTTCATATCCTACTTCTACTAGATGGTAGACTGCCAAAAAAGTATTTAAAATGTAACCTTAGACACTTGACTGGGTGATTGGCTTAATTCCACACATTGACTGTCAGTCTGTTCCACTTTACTGATCTCATTGTTCCATCTGGCTAAAAAAACAAAAAAACAAAAAGAACACCAGATACTGTGTGCTTATGTGTCCGCGTTAACATAATTATGAAGTGTAACAACAGAGTGTTAACATCTTGGAGCCGAATCTGACAGCTTTAAGTTATCATTAGGTGAAAAATGCTCACGAGTGTCCACCATGCTTTAAATATAGCTTACTCTGGTGTTGGTCACAAAACTGAGCAGTTTCTTCCAAGCTGACCTCTTTCATGTCTAAGTGTGTGTGTGTGTCTTTATCTGGCAGGCAAGTTTCTTTCCTGACATAAAGCCAGTTGTGCTCTTTTTGTAAATATAGTTGGGTGGCCTATGATGGTGCTGGATTCACAGGAAATCACACAGTTCTGGAAGCTGGAGACCTGGCCACACCCGTTCTACAGAATGCTCCCATCTCCTGTGTACGGTCACTACGTCCATTGAGAATGGTGCGGCTACATTAACCTCTCTCTCAACCCTGATATAAACACCAACCACACATCTGCCTTTATAGATCAGATTACAGCACAGAAAGAATCATTATATCACAGTAGCATTTGAGTTGTATTTGAAACAGTAATTTTGTGTAAAAAACATATAGTTTGTGAGATCTGCAAGATAAACAATAAATATGTAGTTTATATACAGTGTATATATATATATGGTCTTGGTTGCATGCAGTCAGACCCTTCAACAGCTCATACGCTACATAATTATCCTGTTTGGTATTTTTTTTTAATTTTTACTATTTTTGTTCGCCTGCAGGGAGGTCTAAGAGTACGAAGACCTCTGGATCCAAAGGTAATGAAAGCCACAGCCTAATTCATGGAAACCATTAACATTAACAGCTGTTTCTAGAGTACAATTTACTGTATGAAACATTAGTCAAGGAAGAAATCAAGGAAGAAATTGATCATTTAGAAACCATTAATGCATGACCTTTGTGACCAGTTGTGATCAGTTTTGCCAAGTTTCACAAAAATCTAGACCCTAGACTAGATGTGCTCATGGGTGTTGTTCATTTCTCGTGCACTCAGCCTAGTTTGTAGAAGCTTGATTCATACTGTTATCTGGATGTGTGGTTTTTGTGTAAAATTTGCTTGGCTAATCACGCTTCATGTGAGGTGAAAGAGAGGGAAGTAAAAACGAAAATAAAATCTTGAATTGCACACACTGTGTCACAAGAGCACGGATACACACTATTAGTTAGAGAATAAAAAAATAAAAAAAAGTCCTTTAAATAACTCTATTGAATGTGTCCACAGTGCACAGGGCTGTAAAGCCATATATGTAAAGCAAACATCAAATATTAAATAGCAGTGTGCTCGTATTGTGCTATAATTAGCTTAAACACACACAAACACCGTTCCAAGTTCATGTCTTTTGTGGAAGAGCTTATGTTGAGAACAGTAAGAAAAAGACCACATATGAAAAGAACATGGCAACGTCCTTTTTAATGTATCTCAGTGAGAATGGACGTTCTTCTGTATCTCCGTATAGATGGTGATGTATGAGAAGCCACTCTTTCAGGGTCAGTGCAAGGAGCTTGTGGAGAACACACCCAGCCTAGAAAGTGCTGAGGGAGTAGAAGACGTCTGCTCTCTACGAGTCACTGGAGGAGTGTGAGTATTTATTTATTTTACCCACACAAACACGCCTATTTTTCATCAACTGCATAGGTGCTAATGATCCAGTTATAGTAAATGATGTGTTCACATGCTTTCCTAATGAAGGTGAAGTTTCTAAGGAAACCGTGCTGCTTGTGCATGATCGTGCATAAATGTGAATGAGAGCTCATGACTAGATAGATACCTAGCCTTCTCAAGCATCAATCACATGACCAAGCTGGATTGTTACTAAAGCTAGAAGCACTTTACATATGTGTGTTTATGTTCTAGGCTTCTGCATTGGGAATGAACCCAAATGGATGTTAATATTAATAGGTGTGTGTGTGTGTGTGTGTGTGTGTGTAAAACATTACTGCACCAAGACACAACTTAAACAAATTCTGTTCTCCACCTTTTGCAAACAGCAAGAACTGTTAGCACACTTCAGGACACGTGTGTGTTTAAGTGAGCACTATATGAGTGTGTATAAACCGATTTCGTCAGTGATCTCTAGTAACGGGGTGTGGAAGAAAGCTGATATCAGTTTCTTTGTCTTTCTGACACTCCTTCTCTGTCTGCTACTGTTATTAACTTAAGAAGTCCTGGGACATTTTGACATAACTCTTAATCATCCACTTTAATGGCAATACTGAGAGAAAAGAGCTTTTTGCTGTACAGTATGTTTAAATGATGGGTGTATTCTTCATGATTTACAAGATGCGAGTGTGTGTGTGAGGGGTGTGTGATGTTGAGCTTATTCTATGTATTCTGTTTAGCTGGATACTGTGGCAAAGGTTACAGTTTTGTGCACTGTGATGCAGGTGGGTGGGCTACTCCTGTGAAAACTACAGAGGGCAGCAATGTTTGTTGGAGGAGGGCGAGTACAGTGACTGTAGCACACTCTTCAGTGGACCAGGAAATGTTCTAAGATCATGCCGCTTCCTTCAGGCTGTGAGTGCACACATGTACAGAGAAACACACTTTGCTGTATTTGTATATACGTCTTGGTACAACTACTAAGTTTATCTGCAAATATTAGTTAACTAGTTGTCTTTTACAATCATGTGCGATACACGCTGTTTTTTATCTCCAGTGCTTTTTTTTAGCCTTCACTTAAAAAAAAAAGGACACACCAATTTCTAAGACGGAACTCATCCGACAGCTGAAATCCGTTGCTGATAGTGTAGTCATGAATGGAAGCTGGAATGTCTACAGCGGACTCTGGAACATTTTTATGTTCAACTATGCCGGTTCTAATATATAAATCGGCCTCTTTGAGTTGGCATGTGTCTCTGATCTGACCTGTCGCTCCACTTAATTCAAAGTGATATCAAAGTGGTTTATTAAGAATAGCAAAAAGAATGTAGGATCTAATTGAAGAATTGGCTCCAACTAGTCTAAAGGACTTTCAGATGAACAAAGTAGCTTTCTTTACTGCCTGATTACAACTACTTAGTATCTTCCTTGCTAGTTTTGCCACTGCAGTGACTGTAAATGTGTTAGATGACCAGTCTATACAACCCCTGAGGTATACACATGAAAGCACAATGACGTGCACTTAAACATGTGCATATTCTCACCTTTCATCGTCTCCTCTACAAGAATTCAAGTATTTGAGTAATTCCAAATATGCCCAGTCTCAGAAGTAATATTTGTGCATGTAGTGAGGTTATAACTGGGTCAGGTTTTGAATTTGAGGCTCTAAAACTTTGACGCAGTTTGAGTTGTTTATTTTAAAAAACAGCACACGATAACCCAAAGAAAATTTTTCCTACAGCGCCAGGTAAAAAAATTAAGCAAGATTAGGGTAAGAAGTAAAAAAAAAAAGATGGGTGAAGCAAAGACTGAGATATAAACGGTTAAGCCTTAGTTTTCACCCTGACTGGTTGTTCAGAACTGACATTTATAAACTAGAACAAAACTTTAAATTATCCTGTACTTTACTAGGTTAGGAAAAACAGATTTACAATAATAGTTCCTGAGAGTCACTAAGTGGTTTTGTTAAGCTGGAAATGTTGTGGTTATTCCAGGATTTCATCGAGCCTGCGGTGTCTCTTAATAAACGTGAAGAGCAGATTGAGCTTGTGGACGAGGATGTAGCCGACCTGCAACAGACCGGGCTAGTGAACGAAGCAAACACCATCCATGTTCGAAGTGGAGTGTAAGATATTAAGTAACTTTTATTTCATTAGCAATTTAATATACTGTATTTATATGATAGGGTCTGGAAAAGATGCTGAAATATTCTAGGGTCAGTGCCATTTGTTGATGTACTCTGGTGCTCTTAAGGAAGACAGTTCAATGGTGTTACACTTTAGTCCCAGTATGTAAATGGAATATTTTTACTGATAATGTTAAATCTTTGTCATTTACACTTGCAATCCTAAAGTGAAATTTAAATGTACACTCTCAAAACCTTTTTACATAAGCTGTGAAGTGTAGCACTTTGCACATATAATGACTTTATATCATTTAAAAAATGAGGTCAATTAAAGGTACTTTGCAGCACATACTTTAGTCTGCTGGTGAATTGCTCATAAATGACTGCAAAATGTCTGTTGCCATTCATCTGACAAAATATTTTGTCCTCTTTTGCCTTGATTTCCTTTATTTTACAGTCATTTTTCTTAGTTTTTGACCAGGCTTCCTTCCTACTGTACAAATATATTAAATCAACTACTAGAAATGGTTAGCATGCCTTAGGATAAATAGTTATAAGGGCGTAAGCCTCTTTTGTGGGAATATACTAATTAGGCGTGAGCATTTCTGTTCCCTGGAATTGTCTTTCAAACGGCTTTCAAGTCAAACCAGAAATTGTAATGAAATTTCTTGAGAATGAAGATTGTGAAAAAAAAAAAAAAAAATTATTCATTAACACTATTTTCACACTATTTGAGGTCTGGGAGTTATTGCCACATCCCTGTACAGCAGGCAGCAGGCAGTCTGATCATGGCTCTGGTGTACTGAGAAACCTTTCTACCTTGATGATATCCAAGCGCTAGTGAAACAGCGGGATAAGTGAATTAGTGCAGCAAGGGCTTATATAGCATAATAAAGTTCTGTTATTCTGCACATTCAAAAGTCTAGTCAGTTTTCTTGTTTAATCAATGCAGAATTATAATGTGTGACTTTTGATTTATACTCTACAATAAGCATTAGTTGTGGTAGTAAAACCTTAAGGTGAAATCCTTCTGCAAACTTGCTCAAGCTTCCAAAGCTGGAGTTGTATGTAAGCAGATCATTTGAAATGTTTTTTAGGTGGGTAGCCTACAGCGGGAGATATTTCACAGGAGAACAGTGTGTACTTGAGAAGGGTCGATACACCGGATCACTAGACTGGGGTGGAAGGCAGAGTCCACCTCTCTCCATCCGGGCTGTACGGAGGGTAGGTGCAAACTGGAATGCGAGGTTCAGTAACAGATCAGTCTCTGTTGTGCTAGTAAAGACAGTGACTGTCATTTGTTTCGTTTTTAAAGTTCTATTAAAAACATTGTTAGTGGTCTAACCTGCTGAACTCCTGCCCCAATTAAACATGAAAATAATTGATTCTAATGTTAAGTTATAAATGTGTGTCTTTTTAAGGAGCTTTGTGGAAAAAGGGATCCAAGATTCATGGTACGTTTATTAAACATTATCCCAAATGTCTGATATCGTTCAACAGGATGAAGCTAATTGTAGTTGACACATTGTCATAATTCTATTTCACTTGCTTTCTGATTCAGTGTTCTGTATGCATTTGTGTGTGTGTGTGAGTAGCTTTGCACCTACGACAAACCATGCTTTGCGGGAGATAGAAGAGAATTTGAAAGTGAAATGGCAGACTGTGGCATGTTAAACCCCACGTCATTCAGAGTAATTCAGGGCAGGTGAGACACTTCAAGTTCTTCTGACATGAACACTATGTTCAATATTCCTCTACTGCTACCAGAAAGTAACCAGATCCAGTTAATATTTACAGTAAAGTATTCCTTTGACCCTGTCTTAAAATGTTTAGGTGGTTGCTTTATGACGAGAAGGGTTTCTGTGGTAACCAGTTTGTCCTTGAAGAAGGCCTTTATCCAGACCTCACCTCCACTGGCTGCATGGCAACAGCTATTAAATCCTTCAAGCCCATTCAATATGTGAGTCCTTGATTCATGAAACATTTATTTGAAAGCCTTTAAAAAAATTTATTTCCATTTTAGAGTACATGACGTGAATGTACTACTTTTAATAATAACTGCTCTTAAATTGAATAGAAAGCCTCGTTTCTTTGTATCTTGACATTTTGAATGTATTTATAAAATGGTCCTGCTCTGTGACCAAATACAGTAGCTGTCTGAAGCAGTCACAGTAAATTATAATATTTATGCACCCAATTATTCATCAGTCATAACAAAGGACATGCCGCCTTAGTTCACAGATTTTTACATGGTACTGTGTGATTACTAATGCAGGCCTGTCTGTTGTACCCCACGCAGAGCTTCTCAGAGCCCTCAATCAGTCTTTTTTCACTGAGCTCGTTTGAAGGGTTGGAGACTGTGACAGACTCACCGATGGAAACCATGAGCAACTTCTTTACGCAGTCTCTAAAAGTCAACAGCGGCCTGTAACTTCCTCAGTCTTTTGCTGCTTTATATTGAAATGTATTTTTGTTTGAGTTCATATGCTGATTGGCTACATCTGTCGGTGCCCCGTGCAGGTGGGTGGTGTACGAATTCAGCCAGTTTAAGGGGCGTCAGATGCTGCTGCAGACAGGTGAGGTTCCATGCTGGAGTGACTACAGTGGCTGGGACACCATCGGCTCCCTCCACCCACTAAGACAGGTGAGCTCCAGCCAGGTGATTTTCATAATAAGAACTAACTTCAAAAGTTGCAGTGGGGAGAAATAAATAAATACCGTACAATATGATGGCTATTTCAAAATAGAGATTGAAATTAAATGTGGTCTGGAGTAATTATTTTGAGTTCTTGTATGGCGTTCAGTAGTTAGCAGTGTTTATATTTCTTTTGTAGTGCTGCAGATAGTCATCATGATTCTTTCTCAATCATCTTATTCCTTCTTTTTTCACTCTGGATTTTTCTGACATCCAAAATTTATTCAGCTTAAAATCTCACCCACTCCTTATCAGACTTCTGCAGTCATTTGGGACTTTCTGCGTGTGTGTATTTGTCTAAACAGTGGTCTGTAGTGCCCTGATAAAACCCACTCATTCATAAAAAGACATTAATGCATTTGCATAACTTGCTAGCACTGGCAGCAAGGTCTGTCTGTGTGTTTATGTTTAGAAACGTGGGCGTGAAGATGTAGGACAGGCAAATGCAGTATGGGCCTTAATTAGGCTGTTAAAAACACCCCTATGTACATCATTTAAAATTTTAGTTGGTCAGGTTTAAGAGGAAAAAAAATGCATTTAAATAGGTCATGGCAGTGATTATTTTGGTAAGGCCTCTATGTATGGCTTTAATAAGGGCTCCTATGTGGTAATGTATAAATTCTGCTCATATAAGAAGGTACTGAATGCACACGCGATTTGTTGTATGACTAATGTTTTCTCTGTCCTCAGCGAAGGGCGTATGTGCAGGTGCAGAATCGAGCTCTGGGGATGTCACTGACTTTAGAGAAAACCGGGGAGCGGCCATGTCCAGCGAGACTCTCACTGCGTCCTGCTGAACACTCGCTACACACACAGCACTGGTTGTACACTCAGTCGCAGCTCAAGAGCAAGGTTAGCAGAGAAATCCTCCCATGTATACAGAGAAAGGTTGAAAATTTTATTGTTAAATTATCCTTTGATAATTAATAGAAAAATGTGCTTTAAAAAATTTTTTTTTTTTTTAATCCATCAGTGTTGTCTGAACACGTTTCAAATTCTGACCTTTTGTACAAGGACAATACAACATTTGCTTACATGTCCATATCTAGACTTATTGCGAAAGCTTGAATAGTAAATGTTCAAGATCTTTCTTTGTTTTAAATATTACAAAATTCTAAAACCTGTTTAGTTTCTATTTTAAATTCTAATATAGCATAATGTTTTAAACATCTGAGCACAGAGAATTGATCAAAACACTGGTTCCTACTGCATAGAGGAGTCAGTGTTTTGTTGTTTGAGTATTGCATATTTTGCTAGTGACATATTCTGTATGATGCATGCTGTTCTGTATTTTTCTTATATTATTTTCAATTTCATATGAGTACTATGTAATAAATATATAGTTACTATAGGATAGAGCTGTACATATGCTTTCACACTGAGTATCATTTAGGCACAGATTCAGCTTTCCATAGCAGACTATGCTGTAATTGCTTCCCTGTTTCAGTGTCTCAAGATCTAAAGTGCCACATGGCTAAAAATAGAGTTCTAACTATAGAGCATTATGGAAATTTCAACCAATTGTAGTGTTGCTCATCTCAGCAAAACCTAAAGTACGGATAAACCTTGCTGCTATAAAAAGAGAGTTCTGAGCATGGTGAAATGTGATCTCTCTCATTGCATAGATTTACAGTTTTTTTGTTTAAACTGACATGGAGAATTATTAGGGACAGCATAATAGTTCAGCTGAGCAAAGAGTTCTGTGTTGTATCTGTGTACCCTGACCTGTATGTCCTAGCTTGAGGAAGTTTTCACTAGATATCACAAAGCATTTCTGTCAGTCTCTATAGATATCTGCCAAACGTTATAAATGTAAATGTGTGTACAGGTGGGGAAAGGATGCATGTCTGTGATTGGTGGGAAGGCCTGTGTGGGAGCCAGAGTGGCTTTATGGGAAGAGCATGGGCGGCTGAACCAAAAGTGGAGTCTTAATGAAAATGGGACCATTTCCACTCACTTAAACCACAGCCTAGTACTGGATCAGAGAGGTACGTTTCTTTATTATTAGCAATACCTAATTCATACTATTTTATATGTAAATCATTTAAATACATTGTACTGCAAAAGAATCAGATGCTTTACACATCAGCTCACCCTGTCTGCATTCTGAAACCCTGACTTGAGCCTTTCTGCTGGTGGCCTTTCAGGTGGGAGTGGAATAGACAAGGATCATCTGATCTTAAATGAGTTTTGTCCTGACCGAGCCACGCAATTCTGGGACATAGAGGTGCTTTAGTGCTGAGGCCAAGAATCAGTTTCTCTGAAACATGCTGGACAGTTACGAACTAAAAAGCACTGCCTCCACCCAGGTAAAGAGGAACAGGGCTGAAACCACTGTTCCTTAAAAAAAAACCTAGCCCTGAAAAGCCTCATCTTCAACAGCTTGATCTCAACACACCAAATTGTTCAACCCATTAGGTGATGTATAGGTAAAATCAAGTGTTATAGCTTAGGCATATGAATCCAGACGTGATTGTTCTGTGCCTAGTGGTATTTAACAGTATGAGTGAAAAGCTGGAGGCTCTCTCTCTCTCGTGTTAAACCTCGGAACAGACACAGAAGCTATAACCAGATGAGGAGGAAAGCCAGTTTAGAGAGGCGTTCTAATTTTTATGACCAACAACCAAAAACAACTACTAGTTTATTAAGACTATTCAAGAAGAGAAGACGTGATGAGAAAGGAGCCGTTTGCAGTTCCTCTTCGAGGCAATATAAAGAATATGAATTATATGCTTGCTATTTTTGTTCTCCAAAGCACATTTGCACTACCATGATCCTCTCTTGAACAGGAATGGCCCTTGTAAAATGAGTGTATTCCCCAACACACAGCCTCAAATTTCAGCCTCAAATGATGTCAAAACTCCCTTTACTCAGACAAACACAGACCAAGAGCAAGTGCTTACTTCTGTTAATCAGGCTTATGTACAGAGAATTATTTAAAGCTGGTCAAATCACTGGATTTCCCACTGAACACTGAGTGTATGATATTCAGGAAAAGATGTATGTATTGAATGATTATGTGCAAAAGAAATAATGCGTACAGTTAATATTATCACTGTTTTTAAATGGTATTAATATTAAAGATATTACATTCTGGTGTTCTGGTGGTTTTGAATGGGTGACAGGAACATGATTGAAGAAAAAAAAAATCCAGATTCCAGCCTTTTATCTGTAGATAGCAGATCCAAGAAACAATTACACAGATGTGGAGGACAGGAGACTGTATGAGAGTGACGTTCCCAACAGTGGTACTGAGAGGATCCTTGCTGGACGTCACTCTGACCTGCTGCTAGCATCACTACACAATAGCACAGTATGTACCAGAAGAATACCTCTACTGTTACACATACTCTCATGTGTCACTCTCCAGTGGAACTATTGCGTCCATCTGCTGGTCAGGTGGCTTGGACATGTACCCTCGGTCCAAAGCTGCTCGGTGTAACTTATAAACAAGATTACATATAAGGTCACACAGAACAAGAATGGAAGATGAGGTCAGAAGATGGCATGTACTGCTTTCAGTTATACACTTTACACGATCGTCATTACTTGTGCTTTATTCTCAGAAGACAGCAGAATGACATTCCTTTAAGGCACTTCATGGCCAAGTTTGAAGGCTCACACAACTCACTGCACATGGTAGAGGATGGTAGATCTGATTGCCTGTTTTCTTTTTACTCAGGAATAGCAATTTTAGTTTTTTTCCCCCCAATTACTTTCTATATTATACTGGGTAGATATCAAACGCATCTAGTTAGCAGACCTGCAGCAATCCTTCTATCCAGAGCCCGAGCACCAGGCCTAGTTTATCAGCATCCTGCTGCAGCGGCAGCTCAGCCACACGGAGTCGCTCTCCACTCAGGAGCTGCTGCAGAGCAGGGAGGTGTGACATGGGGAAGTCCAGACCCTGCAGCAGAAAAGAAAAAATATAAGCAGGGGAAGGAAAAAAAAAAGTGACACAAAAGTCCTGTACATCTACCGAGTGTGGAAGGGATTAACTGTGCTCAAAAAAACAAACTTGTCAAATAAACATCATAATAATAAAAAACAAGATGGTCTGTACTATTTTTTTTATACTTGCACTTTGTACAGCATATACTAATTACAGCAGTACAAATTTACACATTACTGTATGTAGAAGATTGAAAGGGATTGGGCTTGATTCAATTTCTGCTTTTTACTGACTGCACTGTAATTTGTTGACAGACCATGTGACTGCAATACAGAAGATAAAAAACAAGACTTCAAGTCACTGTACAGCACAAAAAAAGAAATATTAACTTAGAATTGTAAACATGGGAAATGTTCCTTTGATAGAAATGTAAATACAGAGCAGGATGAACAACTCCAGTGCTGTTATTCTGCACTTCCTGACTTGCCTATCTATCATCTATAAGTGCTTACTAGATCACTGACGAGACATACTCCTTGGGTACTAAAATTTGGTGTTTTTCGATTCTCAAGTATTAAATCAACTTGATTGGTGTGTTAAAGGTATCGAAGGTCGATACCCAGCCCTAGCTGTAACGTCCTCACATACTGTACTGCATCCGTGGCAGCCAGGTATTTCAGTAAACCGATTGCTTATTAATTGATCAAATGAAAGAAAGACAGTGACCTACGCAACTGATAATGTAGAAAAAAGCAGACAGTTGTACACAATCATCTGCATGAATGTGCCAAAGTATTTACAATCAGTTTATAAGAATGAGAAGTTGCTTCTATGACGTGCACAAGCGACTAGATGATGTGAAAGTTGTGCAAGTTGTTTTGAGAATTTCAATTCTCATTTGAGAAGTGAACCATAGTGACTGAGGAAAAACCTAACATTTCACTTCTTTAACTTGAAAAAAATATTTTAATAAAAATATTCAGTGCTGATTTTCACCATGCTTCTATACAAATAATGCAATTCAGATGCTTAATTCTTATACTTTACAAAGCCTGCTGTTATAATCATTATACTTATAGGGTGTTTGTGTGTCACCTGGACTGTCTTCTCTTCCCCTTCATCCTTCTCCTCCTCCTCCTCCTCCTCGTCATCATCATCATCTTGGGGCCCCATCATGTGTGTCTCTCTTTTGTTCCTGAGCGAGTGTAACACGAATGCGGCTAACTTTATAGCTTCATCCTAAAGGAAAATACATGCTTTTTTTAAATGATGCCAACAAAATTATACTTGACTCAACAGACATGGACGTACTGTTTTGTCTGGACTCGGCTCCAGTGTTAGAACAATGTGCTCTCTGAACCTCACACACACCGAGTCCTCCAGCGTTGGCAGCTTTCCAACTTAAATAAAAAGGGTAAATAAAGGCCTCTGTTAGCAGGTGTATCACTTTGTTTTACACTTTTAAGGGTACATGTGTACAATATGTTCTAGTTCATTATCTGGGGGCAAAAAAAAAAAGGATGTGGACCTTTTGGAATTTCATGTTTTTCTGCATTCATTCGTCATAAAATGTGATCTGATCTTCATCCAAGTCAAGAGTATTGACAAAAAGCTAACTGGAGTCAGGTGTTAGCATACCTGGAGTCTTGTTAAGAAAATCAGTTTGGAGGTGTGGACTAGAGCTACTTTGACATTACAAACCACGCAAACTTTTTGAGTATGCTCCACACAAGATATGTCAAAGCACCTTTGATCAAGAATTGTTGATTTACATAAAGCCTATAAAAGGGTTACAAAGTCATACAAAGACTTTAGAAATTCACCAGTTTTTCAACAGAAGTTTCAACAGTGTCGGCAAACCGAGACACTTTGGGAATGCGGCTACTCTACCAAAGTGTGGCGCTCAGTCAAAATGACCCGAAGAGCACAACGAAGCCTTATCAAGGAGGTAAAGGAACAACACAGAATGACAGGCAAAGATTTGAAGGCATCATCTGAACTGACATCAATGTTCATGAATCCACAGCACGTAAAACAAGCAGGGTGTCCATGGGAAGCCATTAAAAACATACTAAGAAAAACATTGCTGACGTTGACACTCCACAGCGGTATTAGCTGAATGTTTTGTGCACTAATAAAACCAAGATTGAACTATTTGCATATTGCATGATATATGACATATATCATGACATATATGCGTATTATCATGAAAACATAATTCAAACCGTAAAGTATGGTGGAGAAAACATCATGGTTTGGGCCTGCTTTGTTGCATCAGGGCGTGGCCAGCTCGCAGACATTGAGGGGAAGATGAATTCCCAAAGAGGAAAATGACCCAAAACACCAGAGCAAGTCCACAACAGAATGGCTTTAAAACTAATTATATGCCTTTTGAAGTGGCCAAGTCAGAGCCCAGACCTCAACCCAATTGAGATGCTATGGAATGACTTGAAGAGAGTCATACACATGATAACTGAAACTTCCAAAGTCTCAGTTATCATGTGTATGATTTGTGGGGGGAGGTGTCAACCAGTTATTAATTATTAATTCCAAGGGTTCACTTACTTTTTCCACCATCATTATTTTATATTATCATTTTAAATACTGAATGAGGTAATCAGATTTTTTTTGTTATGATTTTAGTCACATTAAATTTGTCCATACTCTTGACTTAGATGAAGATCGGATCACACTTTGTGGAATTTCATGGTCTGCATTAATTTGTCAAAGTTCACATACTTTTTCTCGCCACTGTATTTAAGTTCATCATATAAACTGCACACACACCTGGAGCGAGATCTCCTTCCTGCAGGTGGTAAGGTGGGAGTCTGTTGGAGATGAAGTCTTTTTTCATTTCGGATGAACGCAGATCCTGTTCGTCCTGCTCCAGTTGGTCGGCTAGACTCCTCAGCATCGTACACACCTGCCTCTTTACCTCAGAACCCATGTGTGCAGACTGACACACACATCAAACAGGGGAAACGATGAGGTCAGTGTTAAAACAGGATTATTTAACAAGATGACGCTACACTAATAAACCTGGAAATTTACTCTAGTTTTTCAGACTGCAAAGGGGAACATGGATCACACAGGTTGACACATTCTTTAACAGGTTACTTTCCAACTTGTCATGTAATAACAGATGCAGCAGGGGAGTGGAGATGTGTGACATTGTAAAGTGCAGAGCCTCAAGTTATTATTTTCCAATAGCAATAGATCCTGAAATGTTTTATTCTTCTTATACCACAGCAATTTGCCGAGAATGTTTTAAGAAAGGCACATCATGCTTCTTACCTCGTTGTAGTTACATTAAATGTAGACAAATCAAGCTAGTTCCTGTTATCACTTATATTATAGTGCCTGTAACACATTTGTTCGCTCACCAGCCTCTTTTCTTTTCTCTCAAAGATAATAAAAGGCAGATTTTTATTTTACAGAGAAATAAGAAAGCACAAACTTTTCTGTCCTCAGGACCTTCCAAGAGCAAGAAACAAACTACAACAACAAAAAACGTTCCATGTGCTAATATTTCGTTGGATCACCCCTGACATGGCTTGTTTAATCAACTTCATGCAACATCACAACATTTATTCTCCTTCACAGTTCCTGGAATATGCCCATGACATTGAGGAAGAAAGGATACATACCCTCAGGCTGTCACCTGGCTTCATTTTATTGCCACATAATGCTGCCAAGTTCAGACCATAACACTGCCTCTAGAGACGTGTACAGTGGCCACTATGCATGACTGTCCATCCCTTCATACCCTCATATCATTCTGGAATCCAGATGTTCCCTGTTCATGACCTTTTTTCAATTGCTCCATAATCCAATTTTTATGCTCCCTACCAAACCGAAGCCTTTTCTTTGATTAGTCTCATTAAAGAGTAGTTTTCTTATGGCCACACAGCTATGCAGTCCAAATCCTAAGAGTTCTTGGCATATTGTGTGTGGAGTTCTCTTGCGCTGCCTAATAAACATAGCTGTGATTTCTACTGTCGATTGTTTATGATGCAACATCAAACCATGTGTTTAAGTGATCTCCAGGCACCATCATTCATGATTTTTCTTTGGGAAAGTTGGCAGCTCACTACTGGTTGTAATCATGTATTGGAACAGTTCTTAACCCAATTCCAGGAATTCCTTTGCTTAAAACAGGCCAATAATTTGACTATTATGAAAAACAGTGACATTTTCCATGACTTGGAAATGATGAGAATCCAAGAAGGCATACAGAATTCAAGTAGTAATTAGTGTAGAAGCAGCATACTCAAGACTGTCGTGGTGATCACCTTAAGCAGTAAACTTTCTTTCAGGTGCTTTTGTCAGTTTGGCACAGGTTTTACGCCTGATGCCTTTCCTGATGCAACCCCACCATTTTTATCCAAGCAGTACAAATGAAAACAAAAAAAACAAAACAGATTAACGCTCTTACAGTAAGGAGATTTCTGGGTAAACCACGACGCAAACCGATGTCGTTCTTCATGGAGTCAAACATCAAACCAGGGAAGATGTCCAACACAAAGTCACCCCATGACCTGGGAAAGAAACACACAGTATTAGTTTATAGAAAAAAAACCAGAAGCCTTTATTTGTCACATATACAGTACATTACAGTACGTGAAATTCTTTCTTTGTATATCTCAAATAGGAAGCTGGGTTCTTTAGCGCCTAATTGAGTTATTAATACTTGGTCAGGAGGTGTGTGTATGCACATACATGATTTGATATGTGCTGAGAGTGAGGTGCGTGGAGTGCTCTACTCCTGTGGGTGTGTCCGCTTGGTGAATGGTTCCTCTGGGAAGGTACAGCAGATCACCTGCCTATACACACACACACACACACACGGTGCATAATCAAAAAATATGTACAATGGAAACAGATTTAAGATATTGTAAAAAAAAAAAAAAAAAGCTGTCAGTCTGTGGAAGAAGAAAAAAAAAAATAAGAAAAAAAAATAGATAAATTTTAAAAACAATTTAGTCCATCAGTGCAAGTATTGTACCAAGAAAGGAAATTAGAGATACTGAAAATTCTTTCCTGAAGTGAAAACATTCTCTCTCCAGAGCACAGATGCAGTTCACTGCATGATCAGCAGAGGGCAGCAGAGGTCAGTGCATCATGTTCAGTGTACTGTCAGTAGGTACATTTACATGGACCCTAATGATCCACGAATAATCAAAATAGCAACCTAATTTAAATCAAATTGCATAATTGAAATACTGTAATCAGATTAGTCATGGTAGACTTTCCAAGCTATTGTGAGGAAAATTTAGCTCCCATTCTGGATCGGGAAACTCCCGCCCACTGGTCTATACACGGACGGGTCTCTGACTGAGAAAGCGGCACTGATTGGCTCTTCATTTTACAAATTGAAAAAGCATTCCACCAATCACAGATGAGGCTGAATCATAATGCAGAGAGTGGGAATTGTCAGAAAAGTCTGGACACCTAACCAAACATCAAAGTTACATATCAAAAATACATTGTTGATCGATTCTGATTAAATGATTCGACATACTGTATAAATGCACATGTTAATATATTAGTGTCCATGTCAATGCAGTTAAATTGTAAACTCTAAACTAATTGTAAATAATTCAATCGGAATGCGTGATTACTTTCAGTGTGATGTCATGAGTGGGTTTTCCGATGCGCTCCTCAGGCTCTGTGCTATACTCGCGGGCCAGCGAGACCGTCGGCTCGTACAGGCGCCAGTGCTTCTGACCTTCCAGCTGCAGAATAAACACCTACACCGGGGCAAAGAAAGCACTCAGCATTCAGGATACACATTTACAGGAGACTCACAACATACATACATACACTGCTGTGAAAAAAGTATTGGCCTTTTTTTGTGCATATTTGTGACAAATAAATGATTGCGATAATTTTCATAAAACAATTCTGCATAGAAAAGTGGGCCAAAATTCCTCCACAGTGATGCGAGAGAGTCCTTGCCAGTAACTTCAAACACTTGATTGCAGTTGTCACTGCAAAGGTAGAATAGCTTTAGAGGGCTATTACTTTTTCACACAGGGCCAGGCAGGTTTTAACAATTTTTTTTTTTTTTTATCAAAAAGGGGCAAATACTTTTTCACTGCACTGTATACGACATACACATACTTGATATTTGTTGCATTAGTTAAAGGGATTTTCTACTTTACTGAGAAACAAAGCAAAGGCTAAAATCTTTTAGATGAATTAAATTAAAGCTAACGTTACTCATGAAATTCTGAACTTTTCATTTACTCTCAGTGAGAACAGACATGTAGGACTGCTGTCACTTAACAGTACTTTGGTAAAATGATCAGTTGAATAGCTAAATATCAAACAAGCCTAAGGTGATGCTCTTCAGTACTACCTCCACGTCGTCATAGTGAGGCGGCAGGCCCTGAGACCCCTCCGGTGTGATGTAGATGTTGGATCCGACCAGCGACCCGAAGAAACATTCCAGTCGCTCCTGTATATGCCACAACTCGTCCTGGAAACACACAAATACACACACATTCCATCTTATAGTACACCAAACACCTTGAATTTATTCTTGGATTAAAAAGCTCCACAGCTCACCTTAAACCTCTGTGGCTGGTGGAACTGGATAGTGGCTTTCTTCTCATTAAAATCCTTTCGCAGCCGGCTGTATTTCACAAGCCCCGCATTGTTCATCTCTTCCTTGTTGCCGTTTACGCAGCGCACGAAGTTCAGATCTCTGCCGTACTCCAGACCCTGGACACACAGCTGTTTAAGATCTGACAGCTGAAAGAGGGACTGGTGGTAAGACACAAGTGCTGGGTCTGATCTCTGCAGCAGCAACGGTTTCTTCTCCCAGTGCTCGCGGAAGAACTCGTCCACAGTCATGGGTGAGATCAGACTCTGGAAGAGGCTCGCTGGAGAGTCGAAGCACAGTGGAGATGCAGGGCTGGTGGGGTCTGTCTTTCTGTGTTTAGCAGGCACTTCTGTGTCCTCCTCCTCCTTCTTATTTTTCTTTTTGCCATGGCAGCTTCCTGCTGATCTGCCTTTTTTAGGCATCCCTGTACAGATTACACATCTCAGTTAGTGTCTCATGACATTAGGACCACCCGCCAAATATTGAATGGGGCCACCAAAACAGTGATTCTAAAAGCTTTCTATCGGAACCAGCATTAACCTTTTCCTTAATATGAGCTACAGAAGTATTAGATCGGACAGCACGGACAAGCCTTCGTTCCCCAGGTGCATCAGTAAGCCTTGGCCACCCATGACCCTGTTGCTAGTTCACCTGTTTTCCTTCTCTGGATGACTTTTGGCATGTCCTGACCACTGCAGACTGGAAATATTCCACAAGAGCTGCAGTTTTGGAGTTGCACTGACCCTATTGTCTTGCCATCACAATTTGTCCCGTCTCACAATAGCTACATTTTCAATATCTTGTTATACCAAGTGAACCTTTTTTGCTGTAGTGGATGTGTTGGAAGCAAAAAAAATAAAAATAAAAAATTGGCAAGCATAAGGATTTACGTGACTTTGACATGGTGGCTTGGTGGTTAGCACTGTTGCCTTGCACCTCCAATCCAGGGTTCGATTCCGGCCATTGTGTGCATGTTCTCCTCGTGCTTGGTGGGAGCCAGGAGCTCCGGTTTCCTCCCACAATCTTATATTGTCTGTAGTGTGTAAATGAGCATGTCTGTATGTGAATGTGTGCCCATCCAGGGTGTACCCCACATTGTGCCCAAAGCCTACTGGCATAGGATCCAGGCCCCCTGCAACCCTGTATACAGGATAAAGTGGTATAGAGAATGAGTGAGTGCGTGAGGGAGAAGGTTCAAACTGTGATGGCTAGAGGACTAGATCGGAGCAACTTCATGACTGCAGCAGGTCTTGTGTGATGTTTCTGGTCTGCAATGGACAGGATATACCAAGTGATCCAAGGAAGAAACAACAACAAAAAAAAAAAAACCTGTGAACTGGTGACAGGGTCATGGGTGGCCAAGGCTCACTGATGAACATGGGGAGTGAAGGCTGGCTGATGTAGTCTGATCTAATAGAAAAGCTACTACATATTTGATGAAAATGTTAATACTGGCTGGGATAGAAAGACAGTGCATCACTGTTATGGTGGCTAAAGGAGAACCTACTCAATATTAGGCAGGTGGACATGATGTTATGGCTGATCTGTGTAGAATATTCATTATACTTGCCAAAATATATATTATGCTATAAAAAAAACCTATAATTAGGAGATGGGCCATGCAGCAAAGAGAGAAGCAGTAAGATTTAGAACAAGGTAGGATTTAATATGTACACAAAATTGCTTTACAATAAATAATAATTTAAAAAATCTCTTTCATCAGTGTTATTGCCCCACGTAGTTTGGTTTACAGTACTGACTGATTGAGCGGCTCATAAAAATAAGACTAATTGATAAAACCAAGTCTTATTTCTGCTCGCTAGATAAACATAAGGCTTAAAGTGAATTAAAATCTACCTCCCGATAACGATGTCACGGTGCAGTAGTGCAGAGGGAATCACGCCGCACCGCGTCCCACGTGAAAGTCGCGTGTTACGCCGCTAAGCCTCCGACTAGAAACACGTATTGACTGAAGTTCCACCGTGTGTTCTGAACAAACAATTACTGTTGGAAAGCACTGTTCAGTTTAATTCATCATGATGGAAATGATTGCTCGTAACAAGAGTTGGGTATAACATGTTACTGTAATCTATTTACTGATAACGCAGTAATGTAACGTATTACATTTTAAATGCATGTAATTTAATTACAGTTACCAATGTAAATAACATTACGTTACAAATGCAGTGTTTATCAGTGAAAATGTATCAAATGGCATTAAAAAAAAATCACGTTCTGCGTGGCAGCATCAGTTAACGAGCATGCGCAATAATCAATCTTCGGAGAGCTTTATAGTTTTACATTTGATGTTGTAACGGGTTCACACTTTTTGCACGGGTGGCACCACGGACACGGCGAGGTCTTACGGGAAAAATGGGTGATTTTATTTCGAGGGGGAAAAAAACGGGGAAGGAAAAGGGTTAAATGAGGGAGGAAGAGGGAGAAAGGGAGGATTTGTAACGCGGAGAAAGCTCAAATTCCATAAAAATTAATTACGGGTGACGCCTACGTAGGGAGCCTACGGAGTGAGCGAGGAGCGACAACAGGTTGAGGCGCGCGCCGTGACAGATGTTTTTAAAGTAACTCGAAAGTAACGTAATTAGTAATCTGATTCCTTTTTTTTGAGTAACTTCCCCAACACTGCTCATGACTGTTATAGTGCTGCTCAAACACTGAAATGACGAACAGAGCATATCCAGGCACAAATATTCACTCCTGCGCGCGCGTTTGTGCGCGTGCGGCTTACTTTCTATTGGGCAACTAATACTACTTGTAGAATAATACTTAAAGTTTAGTGTTTCACCACAAAATGCAGTACATCCATATAAACACGTGGTGTAGTGGTTAGCACTGGCGCTTTGCACCTCCAGGGTCGAGGGTTCGGTTCCCACCTCGGGTCTGTGTGCACAGAGTTTGCATGTTCTCCCTGTGTTTGGTGGGTTTCCTCCCAAAGACCTGCAGGCTAGGCTAATTGGTGTTCCCAAATTGCCTGCAGTGTGTGAATAACAATCGAGTGTCGAAATGGGATGGAGAGTTGTGGACGGACCAAAATATACACAATAGATGGTGAAATGTTTAAAACACCTGGCCGTGTGCTTACTGAATATCCAAATTCAGGTTAAGTCGCCTTTTCTGTTATAATATCCACTACTATTATAGGAAAGATTCCATTACAGTTTGTGAGGATTTATAGTCATTTAGCTACAAGAGCATGAACAAGGTCTGGCACTGGTGTCTAGTGAGGAGGTCTGGGTGAAGTCAGCGTTCCAGTTCATCCCAATGGGGTTGAGGTCAGGACTCTGTACAGAACACTCGGGTGCTTCCATTCCATCCTTTTCAAACCAGGTGTTCATGAGGCTTTATTTTGTGCACAGGTGTGTTGTGATGCTGAAGCAAGTTTGAGGCCCTTAAAGGGAAATCAGAATGCTAAAGCCTACAAAGAGATTCTGTACAATTGTGCTTCCAGCTTTTTGGCACCAGCTTAGAAAAGACTGCTGGCCGTGATTATCAGGTTTATATACTTTTGGGAATATTGCGTAGGTAAGATATACTGTAAAAATATCAGGTAGCAATGCTGGTCAGCAACCTGAGTACACTGAATCAATATTTAAGAAGCACATGGTGTGTGTGTAAAGGAAGTCCTCTGCAGGTTGAAATTAGTCCATATACTTGTATCCCCTCCCAAACCACACACACCCACACACACAAAAAAGCCCTCCCTAACTGTTTGACTGATGGCACATAGTTAGTAACCTAGTAACCCAGTGTATATATCTGTGAATGTACTGTACTATTTTTCATACTGTTTATTGGAACTAAGCTTCTATCAAGTTCAAAACAGAAATTTTGAGCGTTCTTTGAAATTTTCTTTCATGGTTCTTAATACTGGCAAAGTGAATTGAATTCATAGTAATGGAACACATGGCATTAAATGTCTTTTGCAAGAATAAACCCTTTTACTTGTCTGGATTTTATTAACTACAAAACTGAGGACATATTACTTGTACATGCTTTAATTTTCCTTGCTTCCTATTCCCTCCAACTTAGAGAAAATATTTCATATTAATATGTTCTATATTTCATATATTAACACATTTCTTTTTCTCACTGAACAAAAAATATCTTCTAGAAAAACATATCAAGAGAAATATCGTGAGATGCTAATTGGCATTTTCAAATTCCCCTGGGTGTGTGGTTGTGTGCCCTGAGATGGACTGGCACCCTATCCAGGGTGTATCCTGCCTCACACCCTGGGATATGCCCCAGGCCTCAAGTTGTCAGGCCTCCAGTGTCTGTCCTGGATGAATGGTGTAAAAAAATGAGTGAATGTAATTCATTTACAAACTACATGTAAACTTCTCTAGTGTCTACAGTGACTAAAAGACATGACCTGCATGGCTCCCAAGTAAATTCCTGTAAAATTATCATATACAGTATAAATACTCCATTTTCTATTACAGTTAATCATGAAGAGGGCACTCTTAATTTACGTTGCCATATTCTGAGCAATTACAGTAGCCTTAATAAACGTGATGATGTCATCTAAAGTTACTGATTGTTTTGAATATTTGCGTACTCCAATTGCATATGGAATGTCAACTGCTTTCAACTTTACATTTACATTACAACCTTAACATTTATCTAGCTATTTCTTTTAAATAAACACAACACACAGAAGAGTGACAATTACGAACACAAACTTTTAATAAATCATTCTGCAATTCTTGTTTCCCAGCACCCCTCAAAATGATCAAAAACTAACTTTAAAAAAACAAAACTAACCATTTTGTTTACACTGTGTGAATACATCTCAAACAGATTTAATGAGCCAGTAACAGAGACTCTGACTCGAGGATGACAATGAGTGTTTTATTCATTAGAAAAGTCTTTAGAGAGAGCTGGGAGCTGATGGACCTGCATTCTAGGAACATACCTCCCTGCAGCTTGTTACAGCTCCATTTCAGGGTTCACAGGCATCAAATTCCTCCATGTCTGAATGCTGATATGGGTTCAGTGAGCATTGCATGTATATAGCTGTGTGCAGTAAGAGGCAACAGACTGATCCTAGATCAGCACTCTGAGGTTTGACATGTAGTCTGTGCGTCACTGTGGAGATCCGGTTGGTGGCTGTGACTCTGGGAACTCGAGTTTCTCACACTCTGTGAGTGTTAGTGGTAAATGCTGAACAATCTCATTAGGGTCTGTGTAAAAGGCAGGAGGAACATGCTGCAGAGAGAAAAGAAAGTGGCATGAAGACAAACAACAAGGAAACGGGATAAATAATAATGTGGGTATTAAAGGTTTTATTAAAGGTCCTCAACGGTTGCGTAGTCCCTGAAACAATAGAGGTGTTAGTAAAGATCAATGCATCAGCCATTATAACATTAGTTCCTTTACCCATTCATGTAAATATCCAATCAAGCAAACATGTAGCAGCAGCACAACACATTGTCTCAATGTTAACATTAAACACTACAATGATGGCCTCCGAGTGGCGCAGTGGTAAAGCGCTCGCCCTATCATCCGGGGAGCGCTGGTTTGAACCCCGGGTGATGCAGTTTTCCCTCTCACAGCCGGAGGCACAGAGAGAGCTGATTGGCCGAGCTCTCTCAGGGAGGAGGGATGAGAGGTACTTGCGCT
>JAOVVA010000009.1:7854264-7884868 GCA_028565275.1 Leiocassis micropogon | reverse complement strand
TGCTTAAACCGTGCATCCATCTGAGAGGGTTTAAAGTCTCTATCATATGCCACCCATCTTAACAGCTGTGCATGTCTTTCCAACTTTAGGGTTTTGCACTCTTTAAACCCAATATTAAGAGGAACCAATGTCCAAGTGCTTAGTTTGTTTGAGTGCATAGTAGAAGTACTTTTATCCCCTAATAAACAAGGAAGAGGAAAGTCCAATTGATTAAATTCAATTTCTTTCCATTTTGCATCATGAAATATTATGTAGGTCTATCAATAGAACAGCTTCACTATTTAGTCGTACTTGCTTACAGGGCAAACTTACATCTGTAATGACGCGGGTCTCACGAAGGGCAGAACCGCGCATAAATACTCTGCACTGTTCAGAACGGGCTCTCCATGCCACACCACATAACAGCATGCATCAATTAGGGGGACGTGATCCGTTTGTGAGCAAACCAACAGGGCCAAAATACAATGACGATGGTTTAACATGCCTTTGAGGATACCCAACTGGTCTCTCTCTCTCTCTGTTACACTCTCTCTGTTACCAGAGATCCTGCCCCATCTGCTCTTCCTGCCCATCCGTCCTAATGACCACTTACTGCCTAAACATTCATGTGACTGCTGAGAACGGTTCCACTTAGAAACCAGTGAAGAACCCTTCGGACTGCATTTAATACAAACAATTTTGTCGTTATGGCTTTTGACTGCGGTCGCTAGTTTTAGGATTAAAATTACCACAAAGAGTTTGGTACACAAATCTCCTTTAGTAAGCAATTGGAAACAACAAGTGGACAAGACAACTTGTTAACTCAAAAACATTTTCTCTTATACAGTACGATTGCTCTTTGGACCATATAACAGATCTAGGCAGAATTCATTCATGGTCATGCTATCTGGTCTCACCCAAATAAGGGGGGGTTACCTCTTCTAACTGGTTCCTCTCAAGCCATAACAGGGTGTTATTACTTATTGCCATCACCTCTGGGTTTTTCATTGAAGACAAATCTGTGCCAAAGGTACTTCTGAAATTTATGCAACATGGAAGTGACCAATCTTGCTTCCCTAAAACTTTCAAGTTGCTAACTGCAGCCATTTTAGAAAGATGATTTTACATACCAAAAATGGCCATTCCTTAGTGTTATATTCTCGCTTCAAACAATAATAATTTAAAATGCTAATTATTCATTTTTATGAGTATTGATACTAAATTGGTGTAAGGTTCTAGAAGTATATGACCTGTAAAGATTGTTGCTTAAATAGTTATTTATTTATTTATTCTTGGTAAAATCTTAAAAAGCAAAACATCTGTGTGTGTCTGTAGTGTAACCATATCAAATTCTTGTTGCAATATCTTAACAATTTAGAATTTTAGAATAATACAATTTTTTCAGGTTTACATCTTTTCATGTGAAATTTAAATCTAAGTTTTACATTTTAATGGCAAACAAAAGAAATTATGGGCATGAAATTGTATTTAGCAAATGTGTTTCTTTTTATTTGATAAAAATATGAATGCATATGCATATTTTACAAAAACCTAAGTATGAATTGGGAGATAAGAATCATTAAGCATTATGAAAAATGGCGTTATATGATCCTATCTGAAAATTCACTTTTTCACCAAAGTGAAACTCTTTTTAGCACCATTTTAGGCCAATATCATGTTTGGCCATATGAATTTATACATATTTTAAATAAACACACAGAATTATCACTTTTGTCCATTGTTAAAGTGCTATACAAATAAAACTGAATCGACTTGAGACCACCTCGCAGGGTGAGTTCGTTTTGCGAAGCCACTATGGTTGAGAGCGCTTTAACACTAGTACCACTATGGTGCAAATGGAAAAAGGACATGACTATAAATGATAGCAAATGCACTTTGTCTTGTAAAGTCTTGCACTTTGTTGCACTTGTGTATACACTAAATACAAAAGTTGAACATTTCTTAATGTATCTGAACTGATACCATGTGCGGAGATGATTTCCTCCTTTAGTGGAATAATAGTTCTGTGTTGATTCCAATAATCTACTGACTGTGAATGACCCAGTGGGAAAAAAAGAAGTGTTAGTTCTGGTTTTATTTGGTATTCCTTTGTTAGTTTTAAGCCATCTTAGGTTTGAAATGAAGAGCAAAATATAACATTGCCTATGGATCCAGACTTTTGGGCCACTCTGTATAGGTATGTGACAAACTACAGAAACCCAACATAGTTCTCACGGTCCTGCGGTTGTTTTAATGTTTTTTCTTTTATTAAACACCACTCTTCACCATCACTGAATGTGTGCTCTTCAACCACAATATCAAGCCACACTTACCGATTTTCCCACAGATCTAAATGTAACTCACTTTGTTTCCTACTGAAACACGGCCAGGTCAGCAGTGTCTATGACTGAAGCCCATCCTAAACAATAAAGCATCTTTCAAAGTCTGTTCTTTCCCTTCTGCAGCCTTAATTCAAACATGAATATGTCTGGACCTTGAGCAGGAAATAAGAAACGAGACAGTTGTATGTCTATATGTTACTTTAATAGGTGTTAAAGGAATAACATTTGCGTCAGCAGACAGTGTTATGACGTAGGACTTGTTGAGAAGGGTAATGACAAAGGGCCCCTTTTTCTATGCAAGGGTTTCAATAAGGCAAGGCTGCATCGACAACAGGGCTGTAACAAGCATGGCGTCATACAGTACGAGTGACACTAATTAGATCAAGCACACGTTGTATAAACTCATTTTAGGACACAGAAAGGTACGCCTTCAACAAGACTGCTTCAAAAGCCAGTGGACATACATTCTAGTACAGAACAGAAAAAAAAAAAAAAGATGGCCATTTCAAATGGATATGCATAATCCAGGTTCTTAAGACTCTGAGTTGGAAAGAGAAATAAATAAGCTTGAACCAGAGGGTTTGGCAACTAGGTTTGCCATCAGATTCCCTGCTTTTTATTTCTTCGTCAAATACAATTGTCTGATTAATGGGATGAAGTTTCTAATATTCTATAGTATTAAATCATGTGACCAGAGAGGGATGAGGCTATGACGCTCTTCACAGAGCTCCAGATCAGTGTTACAATGATGACTGGAAATTTCTATAAATCGTATCGCATTTGGGAGCAAACTTCTCCATACAAAGCTGTCAGGTACAGAAAGACTGGAATTGGAATTAGAAAAATACAGGTACAAAATCCATTACATTCAAGAGACAATTCTAGCACAAAAGGGTATTATACCATAAGCTTTATAGCTATCGTAGGAACTTGAGTTTTATAGAGGCATCGTCTACAGTACTTAGAAAGAAAAAAAAGAAAAATAGGGAAATAGGAATGACATTTAATGGCGGTATTGGAAAAAGGATCAAACCTCATCTATGAATCATGCAAGGATGTTTCAAAGAAGTGCATCATTTATTCAATGAATTATTGTACAATGCCAATTCTTCAGTGTGATAATGTGTCTCGGAGGGGGGGAATCATTCAGAGTGTGAGATTTTGGTTCGGGTTTAAGGTGCAAATAGAGTTTTTCTAAAATAGGCATTTTAAAAACACTTTGTACACCATGCCAACCTGCAGGTAAAGGCTGAGGAAATCCATCAGAAATATAGAATTCATTGTGCTAATATAATGCAGTTACGCATTTATTACCTGAAAAAACTAGAATGAACTTTCCTGGCTTGTCCTTACACACTATCAAATTACTCAAAAAGACAGCGCTTCCTTGTCTTTGGCAAATGTCTGGAAAAAGAAAATAATAATTACCCACTCTTTTAGTTATTAGCATGTACAGTTCATATCAGTGGACAGTTTATTAGTTACACTGGCTAGTGAACTGTCAACTCAGTGTACCAGGAGTGGACAAATCAACAAGCTTGACAACAAGGACGCCAAGACTGCACACCTAGGATATTAGCTTCGATTTAGATAAGCTGATTCAACATCATCGCCGTCACTATTGTTTTTTTTCTTTCTTTCTCTCCTTCTTCTTGTTTTTAGGGTGCTGCAACACACATTGACGCTGTAACCGTAGTGCACACACTATTTATTCTGCTGTACTGCAAGCATTCCTTTTGAAATATCCGTAGTTATTGCACAAAATGACGAGACGATGAAGAATTGTAACAGAAGCAAGCAAAACAATATGCAGCATCTTACTGTAATGTAACTAGTGCGAAGAGAAATCCATGTAAAATGAAATAAAAAAGGAATAATAGAATGTGCTAGGATATCGATTATGGCTGAGTCGTCCTCTACCTGGGAATTTAGGTTTTTCTAAGCAACCAAAACATAGCAAACACATTTTTACTTGTCCAGCTAGCTATTTGTCCACCCCTGCTGTATGTATCCATATTTGTAGACACAATTTTGCCAGTTTATTAGTTACACTTACAACAACTCGATTTATAGTACAATTTTTAATGTACAATTTCTTCCTTTTTATAGCAGATGCATGATGGGAAGAACTCGTTTGCCGCAACCCTGGATGTGCACGAAACACTTGGGAAGACATCTCTTAGCGAAAGTTGATCTAAGACAAACATTTAGAAATTGCTGAAACTCATCGGAGCTTGAGATACTGATCAGCCGGAGTATTTCTCGTTACGTTAGCAGTTCGAACAACTCGTCTTTTCCTCAAAGACAACCTATAAGGTATACTTCTGACAGTCACAAATTCTTAAACACACATGCTTGAGATTTACTTAAAAAAATCATAAAATAAAATAAAAAAATCTCAAACGTCATTACACTACAAAGAATATCACTCTGTAATGTCCTGATCAATAGGTACAGCTACTGTATCTTTACTGGCCATTACAGGTCGATATTCCTCCCTGCTTCTCCGCACGCCAGAGACATCACTGCATCAGGCGGTCATTTGAGCCTATTAACCCTTTCTCTTCAAATGCGATGAGGTTAAACGCTTGGCTCTGACTAACTGCGGAGAACAGGGGAGACTTTCAGACTCTCACAGGTACACAAATCTCACTGTGCTCATTAGACAATAGTTAAACACTGGCAGCGCAGACTGCCTCACATGTGCATTCCCCTTAAAGCAGGGACTATATCCTCTAAAAGCGGTGCATTATTTCTCAGTGCTCATTGGCTTATTATTATTATTTTATATATATCTACTTTTATATGAGTTTCTGACAATAGTCTTCATCCAGTAGAATTGACCTCAGGTCAAGATCTTGTAAGATCATAGAAAAAAAAAAAAAGGGCCAGCGAAATCACTCCCTAAAGCACACTGCACATTTAAGGGAACAAAAAAAAACAAACAAACAAGATCGAACACATCATAAAGTTTCTTTACAAAAAAAATTATGAAACTTGTATTTCACAGATGTGACTTGCAGAAAAACATGGGTGCTGAAGAAAAAAAAGAATTGTCAGTCGTTGTGATCTAGTGGCTTTCCTTCATTTACACTGAGAGATGAGTTCTCTGAAAGCACAATCAAGTGTTTTTGTTTTCCAAGAATCTACACAACTTTTCCGGGGCTTGGACAGGATAAAAAGGATCTTAAAAAAAAAAAAAAAACAGTACGCATCTGGAAAATAGAATATCATCAGCCGTGTAAGAGTTACACGTACGAGAGAGATCTGGGTCTCTACTTTGATTCTCCATTACGTTCCTCTCTTTTACTATGCAAACTCGCAGGAATGGACAGAAGCAGCGGGAAAACCAAACAGCGTTTAAGAGAGAACTTCTGCTGGCACGTGGCGGATGAATGAGGTGCGACAAAAATAACACTTTCACCTCATTTCAGAAATGAATGACGTACACGTTCAGTGCGGATAATGGAAAAACGGAAAAGCTGAAAAGATAAACGAAAAAGAAAAAAAGCCTAGAAGTCTGATCCACACTGAGGTGCCAGTTTATTAAATTGCAGATAATTTACTAGCAAATAATAAACTGTCATCTAGTGTAATAGGGCTAAAAATTAGTGCAGTGTCTGTTACGAAACTACCTTAGGAAACTAGTAGCACTCTTTTGGATTAGCTATCGAGACACCTCACACACGCACACACACGCATACGCACACACATACTCATCCTTTTGGATTAGCTATCAGGATGCTACACACATTCACACACAGTTGCGCTCACACATCCACATACCCACCCACATCGCAAGAAGGTCAAGTATTGACATAAAATGCATTGTATCATTCAAGTATACTGCTCTAAAAAAATCTATTCATCTCTATAGCTGTGCACGTGAGAGTGGAAGGGTGCCCAGTACAGTAACAGGGAGCTGTTAGAGAGCAAGAAAAACAAGAATGGCTTCTGACCAGGTCAGTGTTCAGTCACTTAGTAACTCGTTTGCTTTGGATCACAAACGTGTTGTTGTTGTTTTTGCAGTCTCACGCAGGCTGCTTTTGTCTGAGAGGCAGCCTGTATCCAGATCGGGTCAGTGATCAGAAAAGAGGCATCTAGGCATTAATTGTGCATTGTCAAGGTGAAGCCTGCACTGTGAGGGACTTGGGTGCGTAAGCAGGCTGGCTGTGAGGTACAGGGGCTATAGAGCGAAATTTCACACACACGTGATGTTTGCTTCTGGGCAGGAAGGAGAGCAGGAAGCCACAAGATTTTCCTCTAACAGAAAAAGAGTCAAAATGGTTGAAACTGAAAACAAAACTTCAACGAGAGTTTCCTTAGGTCCGTTTTCTCATATTGCAATTAAAGAACAAACAAACTAACAAACAAAAACACACACACACACACACACACACACACAAAAAAAAAACTTTTTAAAACAGCAGCCGTCTCTCATTTCTGAACATCTAGGGCTAATGGAGGAAGCCAAGCCACACCACTACATGATCTCTAGTGTGTAGGTGTGTTGAAGCCTTCATAGTTAGCATCTTCATTCTTCTCTTCCATCTCTGCTTGCTCCAAACTCTTTTCTTTATATATATATATATAAATATATATATTTCTTCCCCAGCTCAAAGCTCTCGGATACGTCCTGTTAAGTCCTGTCGCAGACGAGGTCTACGCCTTCACTGATCAGCGCAAGAGATCAGCACAGGAGTCTGGGGAGCCATGTCTTTCACCTGACCTTCAGCAGCCATGCTCACTGCTCGCTGGCCTCTGAAAGCACACACACACACACACACACACACACACACGTCCATGTAATAATCATGCATGAACTCTCTGGAGTTTTTTCACATACCTTTGGACAAAAACATAATGAAACTGGCCAGGTTTTATTGCGATTGTTTTTATTGCATGTGCCTAAGACTCCTGAACGGAACTTGATGTATAACTGCATGTGTGTGTTCCGTGTCGCTGCATACCGATGCATGTTCTCCATGGCAGCGACCTCGGCGAGGGCTGCTAGACTGAAGAAGGCTGGCAGACTGCCAGGCTCAGCTGGTCTGGGGTCAGCGGAGTAGCTCTCTGTGTTGCATAAAGTCTCATGAGTTAATGGCTTTCCATCCTGATCCTGGTTCAGCTCCTTCACCTTGTCCGCTGCAAAGACACAAAGCCAAACATTTTTTTTTTCCTCTAGTATCAAATTTTGGAACTTTTTCATGACTGGTATAAGCTTTTGAACATGACTATCACCTATAGACTACAGACAATATATGTATGTTAATATAAATGTGACCTCGGTGACTTTGATAGTGGCTTGGCTGTTATTACCAAATGGAGTATTTCTAAAAAAAAGATATATATATTTTCTTGAATTTGAACGCACCACAGTTTCTAGAATTTACCCTCTAGACTGGGGCAAAAAACAAAACATTCAGAGAATAAGTAGTTCTAATGGTGGAAATGACTGGTTTATAAGAGAGGTCAATGAAAAATGGCCTAACTGGCTCACGCTGGCAGGAAGGCTATGATAATTCAAATTCTAATTCTGTGCAATTGCGATGAGCAGAAAAGCATCTCAGAATGCACAACATCTTACACCATAAGGTTAAGACTACAAAAACACAAGTACACATGATAATTCCACTTCTCTTAGCCAAGAAGGTCAGAAATTGGCAGATACATTGACCCAACCTTGACTGGTGGCGCTGCTGGTGTAGTGATGTGGGAAATGTGTATTCATTCAGATTTGGCATTGTTTGTATAGCACAGTCTCTGTATTGTTGCATCTCTTTGTGACCACAATTTACCCGTCTTCTAATGGCTACCTCTAGCATGATAATGCACCATGTCACAAAGCAGAATCAACATAGTCTAGAATCTCTATTTCCAAATTTATACCAGGAAGAGTGGAGGCTGTTTTGGAGAATGAATTAATGAATGTGTCTATAACATAAACATCACATACCATTAAAACATAAATGATTAAATATAAATTATGTTCCTACAAATGAGGACGAAAGACAACCCTGAGTGAGCTGGTCCCACAGAAAAGCCAATTCAACTTTAATTACTGACAACAGTCAATGCTGATCATGACAGAAAGCCACCAAAACACACAGTGCACCACAGCACACCTCATGCCGAAAGGGGCCAGGGCCACCCCGGTGGTGCAAGGGGAACCCAAAACTTGTGATGGATTGAATGTTTTTAATGTTATGTCTGATCAGTGTATTTATTAAGCAGAAGTGCATAAGCAAACTGACCAATTCAATTCAGTTAATTAATGTGGCCTTTCTTTGTCCCATAAGCAGAGACAGATCACCTCCTTCTATAGACATTTTTATCATTCAAGGTAGTACAGTGCTGGCATTTGTGATTTAGTAACTAAACACAGAATGCAGATTTATTTGAGCATCTTAAATGTAATGTTTCTTTTATGTTTATTAAAAAATCCGATATTAATGAAAATATGAGCAAATAATGTGCATAAATGCCATGCGTTTTGAAGTTGAACTAGACCACCTGTTCAACTTCTTCAGACTAGAACACCTGAACTTGTTTTTGAGTAGAATATAAAAATGGAAATCAGAAGTGGGTGCATACTTTTAATATTTGTGACTTCAGCATGCTCTGGGACTCACCTTCAGCGGGTGACAGACGCCCGTCGGCTGTGCGCACCAAGTGAGTAATTTTGCTTTTTCTGGCTTTCCTCTTCTGGCTGCCCACAGGCACATCACCTGTCTTGCGGGTCTCAGGAGAGAGAGGAACGCACGCGGAGTCTGACTTCACCGTGCCTGAGTCGGTGGCCGTTGGGTCAGGCTGTGCTATGGCTACAGATAAGAGACATTGACACGATATGCTGTTATTAGAAATATGCTGCAGGTTAGCGCTACAGATTACAATGTACACCGCACTACTTGATACAGTGATGTGTCTAGGCTGGCACCAAATATAGTGAGCACAGGAGAGTAGAATGCATTTGGAAACGTGCAGATCGTTTCATGTGTTTTATCTTTTGTGAATATTTTCAAAATTATTTCTACAACACCCTACACATGCTGTATGCCTCTTTTTTTTTGTGACCTACTTTGTTCTATAGCACAAAGCACAGAGAAAAAGCTATAAACCACAGTGAAAGAACTGACCTAACCACATGCCATTTTACCTAGACACAACTTTAAACACCTACTCAGATGAGCTCATTCATACAGAAGCAAGTACTTGGAATTAATAATAGAGAAAAGAAAAACGGAAAAAGAAAGCACGGACACATAATGCATGCTTCCTCTGTCACCTTTGTCCAAAGTTCCAGCCTTTTCCTTTTTGTGCTTGTACTTGCTAACAATCTTGTGGAATAAAGTCTTTTTCTGAGATGGGGATGAACCTGATCGTATATAAAACAGAAAAGAGGAAGATGGCATGCTATGTTAGATGGCTATCATGACATGCTCTGAGAACTTCCTGTGGGTCAGACTAAACCAGGCAATGAGTGAATAGGAGGAAGTGATTTACAGCAATTCACTCACCCTTACTAGGCAGAGGATTTTCCAGAGGGTTGGCTACGCTGGCTTTCTTCCGTTTGGTGACAGCTGTGCTCTTTTTGTCGAAGGTTACTGGGCTGTACTGGGGCAGGCTGTTAAACTTCTTCTCAAACTCTTCTTCCAGCTTTCCTAAATTGCTGAAGATAAAAAAAAACAAACATGCATCACATCACAATTTAAATATAGATGGAAAAAAAAAAACTAAGTCTAAACTACCCCAATACCCTTTGCAATCTTATGAATATCCCCCAAGATAGTTAACCTTTACCCTTTTTTCCTCCATTATATTATCCTCAAATACAAGTGAGTGAATTTGTGCTGATGTTAAAACTCTCAACCTAATATATCCATTTTAGATGAGACAATTATTTTATCCGTGATCATCAGTTTTCTGAGGTAGAGTTAGTTGATAAAGGTAAGTCGAGTCAGTGAGCTCACCCTGGCACGGGCTCCTCTTTGGATTTGGACTTTTTCAGTTTTTTGGGGTTGCTGGCAGCAGGTTGACTGAAATTACAGCTTTCTTCTGTCCATCCTATCTCGGACTCGGATATACTGCCACGCATGGAGCCTCTCTTTCCTGAAAGTCACACATGTAAACACATATATGGTCTTCCATTCCTACATTTATGTATGTATTTCTGTTACCTACATGTTACTGTAATACTACTGCATTGCAGCTAAATAATGATTTAATAAAGTTTAACCCAAACCCTAGAGTTAATCAAAGTAACCCAAAAAAAGAAAATCTATAAATATGCCCTTATATGATTAATGATGACATACACACTTGCAAATTCCTCAAAAATAGCTAAATGCGGCTCCACCCATACATCCACGCACGCTCACACACATACTTATGACTTATGACTACATAACCTAATAATAGCAATAAACATAAAAACTTAATAACTTCCTGCCAGGCTGTGGAAATTATTTTTTAAGAAAATTTATAATAGTTATGACAAAACTCTGATACCTCTGTCCACGTTGGCCCGCAGTGACGTCAGCATTCCTTCAGACACCAGAGTTTTGTATAGCGCTCCCTTACAGCTTCGCTCTGATTTTCGGGATCCACAGGGTTCAGGCTTGGGCTCGGTGTCTTTCTCTTCTGTTGGAACTAAAATAGGCTTAACTTCCGCTTCCCTCTCTTCAGCTTTGTTTGGCAGTGGAGAGCCTGGTTCCACCCCTTCAACTTGCTGTTCTGCAGAGCTGTGTGGCTCCGTATCCTCCGCTCTGTCCATTTCGATGTCCTCTTCTTTCTTGCACTCGGGTTTTATCTCTGCTTCATGGTTAATCGGAGACCCTTCCGTCTCAAGGGGCTTGCAGTCCTCTCCTCCTCCTCCTCCTCCTCCTCTTTCTCCCTTCTGCGCTTCTTCCTCCTTGGTCCTGAGCTGTTTCTTGACTTTGGGTTTGGTCTTTTTCTTCTCAGCTGTTGAAGGCTGATCTGTCGGACTGCCTGAGGGACGTGCTCGCTTCCTGGTTGGCTCCATCTCCTCTGAACCCCAGGCTCCTTTGGCCACCGCCTCGATAGTGTACATCAAGCTCTCAAGGTCTGAGACAGATGAAGAACGCTTTTTGCAGGGTTTCTTAGGTGAGCCAGGGCTTTTCTCGCCTTTTGACACATCGTTCGGCTTCTTCTTCTTCTTCTTACAAGAAGTTGGCGGTGATGACGGTGGAGTCGGTGTGGGAGGGTCCATGGTGGAAGTTGTGTTAGGAGCACTGTCCTGGGCGCAGAGAGAGGATGAGTCCATTGCTGGCTGGGATGAGAGGGCCTCCAGTTTTTCTGCTTCAGACGCTAAACACATCTAACACGAACACATCGATTCGCATAAATACAGGCACCTGATTCGTATTACTGAACAGATGAATTAATAAACTGATCATTTTGATGACATCTAACAAGTATATGAATTGTTTCAATTGAACTCTATAACCTTATGTGATTCCATGCATCACTACAGGTGAGCATCCGGTAATACATAGCAAGGGCCAGGAGGTGGCAACACAGTCCCAGGTACCTTCATTTATTCATCTGCCTTCACCTGGCACAAACTGTACCTGAGACTACAGTATGGATTATTTTTACCATGAAAAACTCTGCCACACTGAACACTCACTATCTTCAGTTTAGTACTGTTTACTGCTCTTTATTTATACAGGTGCATCTCAATACATTAGAATATCATTAAACAGTTGGTTTATTTCATTTAATTCAAATTAAAAAGTGAAACTCATATTACAGACAGATGTGTTTATTGCTTTTACATTACATTTTGATTATGACTTACAGCTAATGAAAATCCAAAATTCGGTATCTCAGAAAATTTGAATATTACTTACTGTAAGACCAAAGATTTTTACCAGGGCAATGTTGGACTACAGAAAAGCATGAACATGTACAGCACTCGTTTACTGCAGCAATGTGGGAATGTTGCTCAGTGGGCCAAAGTCCTCTTTTCAGATTTTTATATAAGAATTTTTTCAGTCAGTGGTGGTTTGGGGAGCCATGTCATCTGCTGGTGTTGGTCCATTGTGTTTTATCAGGTCTGGGGTCAGAGTAGGCGTCTACCAGGACAGTTTTAGAGCACTCCATGCTTCCCTCTGCTGACCAGGTTTACTGAGATGCTGATTTCATTTTACAGCAGGACTTGGCACCTGCCCACACTGCCAAAAGTACTTATACTGATTTAAGGAGCATGTGCTTGATTCGCCAGCAAACTTGCCCGACCTAAACCCCGTAGAGAATCTCTGAGATGTTCTGAAGAGAAAGATGTGAGACACCAGACCCAACAACACAGAAGAGCTGAAGGGTGCTTTCAGAGCAACCTGGGCTTCCATAACACCTCAGCAGTACCACAGACTGATCGCCTCCAGGCCACGCCACATTGCTGCAGTAATTCATGCAAAGGGAGCCCCGAACATTTACACAAGTATTGAGTGCTGTACATGTTCACACTATTCAGTAGTCCAACATTTCTGTGTTAATCATTTTATTGGTCTTATGTAATTTTCTGATTCTCTGAAGTTTGGATTTTCATTAGCTGTAAGCCATAATCATTAAAATGAAAAAGAAATAAACACTTGAAATATATCAGTCTGTGTGTAATGAATCTATATAATGAGTTTAGCTTTTTTAATTTAATTACTTAAATAAATCAACTTTTAGATTCACCTGTACCTATATATAGAATCATTATTCCTGAAAACATGCTTTACAGCATTTCTTATCTTATTATACGTTTCTTAATCTCCACCTGATAAGATACTGTGCTATCAAATATTGTGAATTAATAAAAGTAATGTGTAATATATCTTAATAAATGAACATCTTTCAGTGTGCGTGTGCATGTGTGTGTGTTGTACCTCAGCAAGCTGAAAAAGAGCAGACTGGCTACACTGCTTCACCTCAGATACCGAAACCTGAGAACCGCTAGATGATATCTGCAACAAATATAAAAAATATGCTATGTGGTTTATCCTAATCATATAGTTATTACAACTAAATATGCAAACATGCTTGTCTTGAGTTGATCAAAGTTTGCATTTATAATAATTATGTTCAAATATTACCTTGATTATCGACTCTTGTGTGCACTGCAACCCACATCAGGCCGCGACTTACAGACCATCAACCGCTGCAATCTTTTATGTTTACCACACTCTTTCACTCTTAATATTTAAAGGAAAATTGATGCAGGGCAACATTTCTTTTCCTTGCATTTTAAATACGTTTTGTTTTCATGGATGGTCTCTAACATTTAAAATGTAGCTCAAGTTAGGCTTTTGAAAATTATGGAAAAAGTGCTAAACCTGTACTTTAGCTGATGCTTCTAACAGATACAGAAACTTATGTTTAGGTTACGCTAATGTTGCTAAATAGCGATTTTGAAGTGCTAAGTTTGAGACACAATGCAGTTCTAACCCAGATTTCCTGTGATTAAAAGCTAGAATGGATCACTGCTTTGTGCAGAGCAGCCATAACATTATGGCCACCACCAAGTGAACTGATCCTCACTGTAAAGTAAACTGGTGACAGGTTTGGGGGCACCCAAAGGCTCGGCGACGCCTACGGGCACCCAAGGTTAGCCCGTCTGGTCCGATCCCACAGACCACCACAAATCTCCATAAAAAAGTTAATACTGGCATCGGTAGAGAAGCCAAAGCAGCACAGCCCGCCTCGCACGGGGCCAAGCACACACATAGCCCAAGCCTGCTGATCTGGCTACCAAACTCCCCAGGTCCCAATCTGATCGGGTACAGTACCCTTGGGATGCACCAAACAAACAAGTCTGATCCCTGGAGGCCCCACACTGCAACCCACAGCACCCAAAGGATCTGCCAGCAGCATCCTGGTGCCAGACACCGCAGCACACTACCACAAAGTGGTTTTAATGTTATGGCTAATCGGTGTACATACACACACAGTTACAAGTTTACAGGATAGTTTACCGTAAATGTCACACCAAATCATTAAACAGCCACTGCAAATCAAGTCTAGAAGCAGTGAATTCCAATATGTTCTGGCATGTTGTGTATACTGGAACTAACTTGTCCAATGAACTAGAAATGTTAATAAATAATCATTAATCGATTAATTGTTGTTAATGATTTAACTAGAAAGGTTTGTTTTGCATGCAGTGCCAACCTCGACAAACAGTCAGCTTAAGGTATCCTGTGTTTTTGTGTCCATGAGACTGCGACAATCAATGCTCTGTGTGCAGTTAAATAAGATTATTCCCATTTTAAATAATGCTAAATATATTAAATTAATATATATACATATGTCTATGTTGATACTGAGGGCTGCCACAAATTAATTAGTGTCCAGTGTACACTGGATTGTGCTGCTAAGAGTGTTAAAAAACTTTACCTAAGGGGGGAAATGTGTTTTAATGTTAATTATTGATGATTAATTGAAAAAGGATTGTTCACGTCTATAGACTAAGAAACGCATGAAATTTGCAACCCTACTGTAAACTGATGAAGATTTATATTATAATATAATTATTATTAAACAAGTCTAATGGCATCGCCGAGGATGCCTCCTCTGACAAGTTTAGTTCATTTTGCTACTAAGAGTAATTTGTATGTCAGAACAACCCTAAAAATATATCTGAAACATCAAATAAGCTTTCAAAAAAACTATTCCAGACATATAAACAGACTGATGAAATTTTACGATTATTTACTTTCAAGTTATTATGGTGCGATTATAAAGGAAGACTTATACAGCTAATTCTTCCATGTTTCTGGCAAAGCTCTGTGAATGTGTGTCATTGCCAGGATGTGCAATTTCTGTTTTGGTAAAACTCCTGACCAAAAAGGAAATAAAAGTTGCACCATCATGATCTGCACACGTATGTGAGTAATCATGGAGGGACGTCATGACTCCTCCACTCATGTTGTTGAACAAATACGCTTTTAGACCTAACTAGTAACTAGTCCTTGTGAGGAACGTGTTAATGCAACATTCTGTACATGGATGCACTGACTAATGAACAGGCAGATGAACTGATGGTAAAAAAGATCTAGAGTTCATGCACAGGGAGGTGTGTGTAACATCCTTTTATGACAAATAGGAAAAAAGGAAGCTTGTGATGCAACAGTCTTTCACATTTCTGACATTACTGTGACATTAATGTTGCTTTTATCTTTTACCAAAATTTAATCTGTTGAATAGAAGAAAAATTCCACAAATGGAAAATATAGCGTTTCCGCCGCTACTTCTTTGAATATGGAAAAAAAAACTTTTAATTGTTGGCACATCAATGTGCTATAAGCAGACTAAGGAGAATAATGCACTTGTATAATGCAAGAAATTAGCATAATTTGATCACAGCATAATTTGAAGTGTGTTAAACCGATAATGCATCACACCACAGCAAATTAGAACCGACTTCCCTTCTTTTATAATACAGATGGTTTTAGACTTATGATGGGTTTAGATTCATATAAACCCATTGAATATTGAAAATATCTCAGGTGGAAAATGCATTTAATATTGTATACCTAACCAACCAAACATCATAGCTTGCCCTGGCCTCCTTTAAGATAAAAAATAAATATCCAAAAATAAGGATACACTACAGTATATTGCCATGCATATGCTTCACATGCATATGAACTTAAATAACATCCCATTCTTAATCCATATGGTTTAATATGATGCTGGCCCACACTTTACACCTATAACAGCTTCAACTCTTCTGGGAAGACTTTCCACAAGGTTTAGGAGTGTGTTTATGGGAATTTTTGATCATTGTTCCAGAAGCGCATTTGTAAGGTCAGACACTGATGTTGGATGACACTGATGTTGGACTCGCTCTGCAGTCTCCGCTTTAATTCATTACAACGGTGTTCTATTGGGTTGGGTCAGGGTTCTGTGCAGGCCAGTTAAGTTCATCCACAGCAAACTCGCTCATCCATGTCTTTATGGACCTTGCTTTGTGCTCTGGTGAGCAGTCATGTTGGAACAAGAAGGGGCCATGTTTCAACTGTTGTCCAAATAGTCTTGGTATGCTGAAGCATTAAAAGTTATTTTAACTAGAAGTAAGACTCCGAACCCTCCTGAAAAACAACCCCACACCAGTTCCAAAATGGATATTTATAAAATCATGATACTTATAGAAATAAATAAAAAAATAAAAAATGAATAAATCAGCACTTAGACATCGTGACGATATCATATTGGGTGGTCCCTGGTGATTCCCATCCCTATTTACCAGGACAATTCTTTAATTGAATCAAAATCATTTCAGATTACAGATTCCAGTGAGACTGTTTACACAGACGCTGTTCCGATAATTATGCGTTTACTTGCTCAGAGCATTTAAGCAGAACCCTTATTTTTTAACATGGTTGTACCCGCTGTGTAGCCATGTAGTAATGTTAAGTGAATAATTTCTCAGAACCTTGACCATTTGTAATAATAGTTTAAAAAAGTATGAAATGGGTAAAATAAATTAAATTCTCAAAATAAATTACGTTAAAGATCTCGACATCTGTAACTAAAACAGAAGCCTACAATAGTCTAAACACAGCTGCCAGTTAATAATCTATATTTAAACTTTTTGAGTGAAGGGGCAACAAGTGTGCTGAACACTTGACCACTCAGTGAACAAAGAGAGCCTTTCAGTGCAGGGCGGATCAGCTCACTATGAGTGTAGGTCCCAAATTTATGAAATCAAAGATTATTGCGCCCTCTGCTGACAAAGTATGGAACATACAAGAAAAAACATGGATGTGTATTCACTTCTGTTCTGCTATCATAATGTCTCAAATATAAATAAAAAAAAATGAAAGAATGTAGCAAGACCATTTGTTATATTTCGTGTCAATTTTGTTTGTATTGTGATGTATTGAATTTCTATACATTTTCCCCTCCCTATTCCAAGAATACAGTCTCTACTAGGGTTGCCTGATTAGGTCTAAAATCAGAATCATGAAGGTTTTGGTTAACACCGAGGTCACAATTATTATGCACGATAACTCACTGATGTTGGAAACATCATGCAACGTTATATAAAACAACCAAACAAAACAAAACGGGTGTTTTTGACAGTGGAGATAAATGTCAGCCTGGATATGAGAGTGAGTTTAGTAAGGGGATGAAATGCAGCACAATAATTTTTAAACTCAATTATTTAATTTTCATAATCATCGGGAGCCAAAATTTTAAATGAAACTGATTACATGCGCAGCTGTAGAATCTACTATGATTGGTCCGATGCTTTACTGCATGTGAAACACAGTATGAGCCGATCTGTGTCCCTTCCTCAGACCAAGTGGATGAGATTAAAGAGGGACACTGACAAATCATTATATCAAGTGTTTACATGGTGAATATTTACTTATTAAATGGATTATCAAAGGTGTACACCACCCCTCTCATTATGACTGAAATTTTAATTCCAATCGAGCACATGATTGGGTCACAATGATCCAACTGAGGTGTTTACATGATGCAGATTTATTCCGATTGGGCTATTATTCCTATTATTCATGCAATATCAAGGTGCATGTAAATATGTAAAAAAAAATTGTACAGTATAGATGTTTACACTCGAGATCACATAGCTGACTGTAAGCCGTGGCTCTCTGCTGCCACCTAGCATCATGAAAGAGCATCGCACCATGTATCAGCAGATCAACATTCAAAATTGAAAGTATCAATGCATCAGTATCACTTTCACACTATTTTAAGTCGAATCATGTGTTGTACAGAATGAGGGAATGTTGGAGAAATTTATCAAACTAAAGTATAAACTTTTGACAGGGCCGAGTTCACTCACTCACTCATCGTCTATATCGAATAATCCTGGATACAGGATCACGGCAGGGTACACTCACACACATAGACACACTACGGGCAATTTGGGAACATCAATCAGCATAATCTGCGTGTTTTTGGACTGTGGGAGGACACCAGAGTACCAGGAGGAAACCCTTACAGCACAAGCAAACTCCATGCACACAGGGGCGGGAATCGAACCTGGACCCTGAAGGTGCGAGGCGACAATGTGCTATCCACTAAGCCACCGTCCTGTTGAGTTACTGAACAGAAATATATCCGATTCGATTTTTTGACCCTACTGTAGACTCACCTCAGCCAGCTGGAAGAGAGGAGAGCGCATGCAGCTGCTGGGTAAATCTGGCGAGTTGGGCTGAGAAAGGCCACATACCTAAAAATTTAAGAACAAGAAGACGACAATGAGAAAGTCTGACAGGATTTTAGAAACGTGGCAACCCTGCTTTCCCTCTATGTGGGCTTTAATGTGTGAAGTTTAGTTATTTAAAAGCAATATTCTACATGTATACATGACGCAAGGATCACACCTGGGGCCACTTTAGTTTAGCCATGGGACTGTTTTCAAGTTAGAAGTGCAGGACATTTCCTTACTGGCATTTAACTGTTATTGCAGCATGACATACTATTGTTTTGTCTCCTCCTCATGAACATTCATTTAATTAACAAGATGTGTACCAGATAGTGAGGAATACAAAAAAAAATTATTAATTAAATTAAATTAAAATAATTAAAGGTCAGCCGTTCACAATTAACTAGTGATTTTTATGACCGTGTAAAGATTCTTCGACTTAGCAATCTTGCACGCTGCGTTTTTTAATTAGTCATGTGTGGGTAGTTTAATTAAAAGAGAGCAATTCCTCACTTCTTTATGATAATATACAAGAGTAGATTTTGGGGGTTTCTCACCTCTGTCTGGGGGGCTGCTGCGCTTAGACACTCTGAATTTTTACACCCTTCGACGAGCTCAGGTGGACAGGAGGAAATCTGCGCAAATAAAATACAGATCATTCGTCATACGTGCAAGCTGAAGCAGAGTCGGCGCATACGGCTGATCGTCACTGCGTGTCTGTATTCTATGTTTTTACCTCAGCCAACTGGAAAAGGGCAGATTTCCCATGCTTTGCAACATCTGCGTCTCCGCTCTGTGTACTACTAGATGAGGGCTGAAAACAGGAAATAAATAATAAGGCATGTAAGGATGTGACATAAAAGGCAGTCAAAGAGACCATTACAGATCAATTCAATTCAAATGTATTTGTATAGCGCTTTTTACAGTGATCATTCTCGCAAATCAGCTCTACAGTATCAAAAGAAAATTAGGGTACTAATTTACTGTATGTATAAATCAAAATGATCAGATTGTCCCTAACGAGGAGGGTTCAAGAATTCAAACTTATTCACAGTATTTGGTTTTTCGGATATGTCAGGCAGAACAAAAGTTATCATTACTTTTATAACAGTCATATTTGGGTAGTTGGTTAATAAAAATAACGTGTGGTTATTCATCAGGAAAAAAAATAAACACACACACACACACACATTCTCACACACACACACAACTCTCAAAAATGAAGATATTATTATTATTATTATTATTATTATTTTATGGTCATACAAGCAACCGAAAACAACCATAAAAACATGTGAGCATGTGTATCTGTGCTATTTCTTTGACTGTGTAACCCATTTATTTTTTATTGCTCAGTCATATTTGGTTAGTTGGTTAAAATAAACTAAAATTCAGTTCAACATATTGCCTATTTTGTGCTAAAAATAAGTTTGCGTCACGCTATACTGCACAATCCTGAGCCCTATATACAGTATGTTTATTAAAAAACAGCGAAACAAATCATGTCTAAAATATTCTGAGCTTTAACGGATACAAAGCTCGAGCCTAAAAGCACCATCACGGGCCTCTTTCTGACTGCAGGATACGCATACACGTGCATCCAAAATATTTGATCAATATCCATACAGTTAAAAATTTGGAAATATGTATTTCAAATCCTTTATGTTTTGTTTCCAGGCTTGCCAGACCTGCACAGAAAGCCCTGCTTGTAATTAAGTGGCATATAAACATGTCAGCAGTAAAAGGCCACAGCGGCAGTCAGTGCCTTGTGGTATGTCTATACTGTATGTGTGTGCTCCTAAAATAATGTGTGGTTATTCATCAGGAAAAACACACACACACACACACACACACACACACACACACACACACACACACACACAAACACACATCCAGTGCTGGTATGACAAACTCAGCCTGCCTGCTTTGGGAAATATTTTCTCAATCGATACGATCACATTTTGGCCAGTGATGTAATAGTGTTTGTCTATAAAACAAAGAGATGCTGCTTATTGTTTTTCGATGGACCCCCTCTAGGGCGCTCTTTAGCGACATAAATGCAGAGCTGAGGGCAATTAGGATCACTTAGTAGCAGCCAAATGGAGTTTACTGCAGATTAACAGCAATAAGAGGAGTCCGCAGAGACGCACAAATGTCGGGCAAAGCTCAACTTTGGACTGAAAAACAATTCACTGGCACTGGTTTTAAACATTCTACGTATATATATATATATATATATATATATGGTATGATGGCGGAAGTGGAAAAGTGCCTAACATTAATTTTTTTTAACTGAAATCTTGAACCTGATGCAGAATTTCTACTCTAATGTAGGCACATTTAGGTCTATTCTGAACTGTCATGTGTCCCTTTTTATACATTTTATACATTCATGATAAATAACCAAATTATAATAATACATTTCTCTCTCTAGATCTCTGAAGAGATCTTTCTTTTTTATTATTATTATTATTATTATTATTATTATTATTCCGTTGTTACAGGTTCTAGGTCAGAACCCTTTACTCTGACACTCTTGCAGACGGAACCACAGAAACCCATCTATCTAACTTCCCGGAGCACAAACACACAATCACAATTAAAACATATTTCCTCATCTCGCTCTCTAATGACACGGGCAGAGCAGCGAGCGCTTCTACTGAGTCACGGCTCAGCCTCTGTAACAGTGGAGATGGGCCTGTCACAATCGATTTCGCTGGCCAGAGATCATGTGTTCATTACATCAGGGAACAAAGAGAACTTATTTCAAGGCACAGACAGCAGAATGAACACCCTGATCCATCTGCTGCTCGCTGCACCTACAGCACACAACGCTCATCTGGGATCTTGGAGCATGTTTACCAGAGCAGCGACGTTTTTTTTTTTTTTTTTTAGAAAACTGCTGCTGTTTGCAACAAGTCCCGAAATTGTAGCTCTTCATTTACCCTCTCTTATTTGCATTCCACACGCTATTAATGTAACACTGCAGATTTTAACTAACTACAGCTGCTACCGTACACTTCCTGCTTACAGTGACTATAAACAGTGTAATAATCAACAATCATTGTAATAAGCAATGTCTTTCTAGCATTTCATTTTACACGTCCAAATCCAGAATACCATTTTTTTTCCCCCCACTGTAACAACATTCTCGTGCGTCAAGCAACAGACCAGACCAGTGTCAGATAAATATAATTCCTGCTTTTAGCAGATGTGCTACTCCACAGCTGACGCAGCAGCTTGGTCTGTGTTTACAGACACGGTGCACTTTACAGAAAGCGCTCGTCCATCCTTTGATGAATACTGTATGTCATATCTTTTTGCTGTCACCAGGGGGCAGAAGACACTGCTACTGAGGGAGGCCAGTGTGGCTGTTTTACACGGAGATCAACCTGATGATTTGTTTACAGCTGATAAGATCGGGGCACACATTTACATATCTTCTAAGAGAGCTGTTATATGAGTATTTTGCATTTTATACCTAGGGAGAAGCCACTTTCCAACTTTTATATTTGAAATTTTGGTGTAAAAAAGACTTTGTTTTCCAAATAGCCATTTCATTCATGTATGAACGGGTATTATTTTGGTGTTCACTCTTTGGCCAATCTTCCCCAATCCCCAAATCTAGACAACCCTTACTTCCATTTTATTGCTTTATTGCCATTTTTGCTGATTCAGCAGTCTGGTGAGAAGTGTTGAGGTTTTAGAAGAACATAATCCACATTTACAGAGAGGAGTCTGATTTACACTTGATGTGTGTGCAGCTGTGCAGGAATTGGACGACTGATCGGAAGGTCTTAAGTTCAAATCCCACCACCACCAAGTTGCCACTGTTGGGCCCTTGAGCAAGGCCCTTAACTCTCACCTGCTCAGATGTATAATAAGATAAAAATGTCATTTAAGTTATGCATTTCCATCATTTCCATCTTTAGTACAGACCATAATATACCATAGCATTTACCATGGTACCTCAGACATTACCACTGTACAGTAGGCTCCATAAGACTTTAGTGGGTACCACGGTACTGTAGTACTGTACGATGGTATGTACAACCCTACTTTGGAATTCCACAGTGGCTATTAAAGGTGAACACATATCTAATATGGTCTGTTTGTACATACTGTACCATATTAAACTTGTTAATACATACTACTGTTATAGAATAATACTGACTGTATCATTATTGTATGTAATATTAAGAATTTTTAAATACACTACTGTATTTAATTAATGTTACATACAAACAATGCTAACACACTGTATAAGTATAATCATAATAAAACATAAATGTGTACAACATATTCTGTATGTATCTTATGTGCTGCATAGTATCATACTACTGTACATGGTAAAATCACGTACTATACTCTAGTACAGTACATGTACTAAAGTATGTAGAATGTTAGCAACATGTACCACAGTCTGGTACATGTACTATAGCAGCCAATAAATACCATGGTATACTGTCAACAATATCATGGTTCTATATACTGTACCATAGTACAGGTACCTATAACATGGTAAAATTTATTATGGGTAATAAAAAAAAAAGAAAAAAAAAACAGTCCTAAGTTGCACTTATCCTATCAACTTAAATGTGGCTTGTCTGATTGTGATTCCCAGGAACATGTTCAGATAAAGTTACACAAAACACATCTACTTCTAATATTATTTTGTTAAAATAAACAAATTTATCAAAAGAAGAGATTGTGAGTTTCTCTTATCACCCAATGTTGGATCACAACCCTAATCTGGAAACTTCTGGTCTTACCGAAGTACATAAAAGGGCAGAAGGAAGAACTATAAGTTTAATGTTTTCGGCTTTAACCATGCCATGTTTGGTATTTGGAGGAAACCTTGCTTGATCACCACCTGCCTTTAGGATGTATGTGTATATGTGTGTATCATAATATGTGTGTATGATATGTGTATATGTGTGTATCATAATAATTAATAAATCCTAACAGATCTGTAGGATTTGTTATCTGCCTCGCAATTACTCATAAAAATATGCCTACATTAAATATAATTATTAACACGATCTTAACTGAAAGGGTTCATTATAAATCTCATACTGTGCTACAATGATTTATTTTTTTATGTAGGCATTTAGAGTGCTCCTTCCGTCAAGAACAAGAGAGCAAATCTGATTCGATTCTACTCTAGTTTTATAAAAATGCATGTGATCATGCTAAGCAGAAGCGGAACTTAGGTAGCCACCAACATCAATTTTCCCAGCAGATTATATTTCATATAAAGTGAACTTCCAAATATAGTTACAAATTTATTCTGAGATATGAAAGTAAAAAATGATATATATAATATAAAGTGCATCTGGCTCTTTCAGCTGCACCCAGCTAAGGACAATTAAATTTACACATAACCACATACAAGTCATATACAAAAATGTTAAAAATTGAGAAGTTGTTTTTTTTCTCTAGCTTGGGGAAACTCTTTCCTGTTCAAATCAAATATGGCAAAAAATACGAGATGAGCTGCCTAACTAAACACAACCTCTCATCAGGTTAGTCAAGAAAGAGACATGTTCACAAAATGAATTTAAAATAGAATTTTCTATTACCGTTAAGCTTTTATGGTAAACCTCTATTTGTCAGATACGTATACATTACTGTACAGTGATATTCATTCTTCGCACATTCCCACTCAGGAAGTGGAGGTCAACCATGACACGGCACCCCTGGAGCAGACAGGGTTTGGAGCTTTGCTCGAGGGCTCAACAGCTTGGTGGAGCTGGGGATTCAACCCCCGACCATCTGATTAATAACCCAGAGACGTATCCCACTAAGCTACCACTGTCCCGTGGTGGAGAATATTATATTTGCTACCCAGGTCTCACTTCAATACAAACTGTATACATCATAGACATATAAGTAGTGTTTCAAAAACGCATCCATTAATCCATGCACTATCACTGCTGACATCATAAGCGTCACTACAGGGCCAATATAAACCCTACCCAACATGCACTGCACAGGTCTCTGCTGCTAGGGCTTGCGATTAATATAAGTCTTCAGTTACAGTCCCAAGTTGTCACATTGGGATCCTATAGTTGTAAAAATCACACACCATTATCGAATTAGTTATTCTATTAATTACTCAATTGACCGCTCACTGATTTGAACAGGTTTCATCCAAACGTCAACAACTCGACACATGCAGCCTATAAATAATAACCGCTCCAAAATATTGTTAACAATTAAATAGAGGCATAGTTGAACAATTTGATTATGTTAAAAAATCTGTTCTGTGGCGCTCCAGGGAATCCATATTAGAGTTGTAGTGCTCTCTGGTCGTGGAGCATTCGAGAATCCCTGCTGTAACTGAATTGCTGCGATCATTTCCCTACTGAGAATCCTTGCCAGCATCCACTACTGGAAATTTAGCAATACAAAAGGTGAATGTAATAACAGCTTTCCTTAGAGCCCAATCTGACTCTCAAAACTCTGTTCTGAACATCATCACTGCTCCAGATAATCAGCAATCTGTCCCTGTGATCCGGCTGAACAGATTGTAGTTGTTGTAGTATTACCTCTCTGGCGGTCAGGGCGTGCTCCCCGGCTAGCAGCAGCATGCTCAGGCCACCCATCTTTGTCGGATCTACACACACAAACACGTGCACAGGAAGAATACATTAAGGGTGATCAAAAGTTGGCCAATGGTTTTGTGGACTCCATGCTTGTCAAACATTCTACATTTCAAATGCATGGTATTAATCGAGTAGCTATCTGCCCTGCTGCAACAGCCTCCGCTCTTCTAGGAAGACTTTCACACTTCATTCTCTTTCTGATGTGTAATGTGGACATTAACTGAAGCTCTTGACCTGTACTGTACGGGTGCTCCTATTAAAGTAAACGCTGAGTGTACTGTATATTTTGTGCTATAACCCTAACAGACCTTGATAAAGACTTGGCTCACCATGTGCTACTGTAGCTACCTTTATAGATTTTTAGCCCTGGATTGCAATGAAATACACTAGCTTAAAAAATTTTTTTTAAAAATCCATGAACACTTGAGCAAATGCAAATTACACTTTGATATTAAGCAGAGGGATGCAAATTAAGACACAAGTGTCAAGAATGCCAACTTATAACTACTTTATAGTGTGCATTGCACATTTTGCTTTGGTTTCTGTGGAGTACTGATCTTTCTAAGCTCCAGGCTCTTAATGCTTGGTTTTATGCTGTAATTCGGCATTTGTATCATTTCTTCATTTATAAACACGTCTATTGCTTTCTATCAATTTGTCTGGCCAATATGGTGCAACACATATATAAAAAAAAAAAAACACATCTGCAGACTGGCAAACATATTAATCCTATTGTGTGCTGATAAAATTACTATATATATATATAAAATGAAAATATACGTCACATGTACAGGCAAACAGACACATTGCAAATCTTGGGTTATAGATTTGTGCCTTTTGTCACATGCCATCATGTGCTTATGCTTCTGTTTTGGTCCTGTTTCTACTTTCTAGGGATGGGAATCAAACAGTCACCACTCTATATAATGTAGTCATGATACCTAGATGGCAATTCATTTAATATTGTGATTCTGTAATCATCATGATTGTATAAATATCCCGATTTATTATTATATTTTTACAGTTTTTTGAGGCAAGTCTAAGAGTGTGTAATGAGTGGGTTTGAGATTAATTTGCATGCAGAGTTTGAAGAAATAAGCAGATCAGAAAAATAGGCAGATTAATGAATAAACTTTTTTTTAATGTTAACCCATAAAAACGCATTTCTGTTGCACCACTCAGAAGCTTGTGCACTTGGCACTAGAGATGAGAAACCTAGACCCGTTAACGGATTTGAATCCTTCTGAATTACTCAATGAACTGATCCACGTCTCACAAGTCCTCTGAGTCACTTTAGTCAGTAGGGATTCTGACTGTGTTGGTGTTCCACTAGAGGGCGCTCACCAAATCCTTGAACTAATGAATGTCACACACCAAGTCCCTCAGATCCTGCTGTTTCACTCGCGATACGAGTCCGACGGATCCGCTGAATCCCCCGGCTTACATCAATCATTTGAATCTCTTCTTGTTCCTATATTTACTAGTTAACAACTATTTAGAACAACTGAATAATGTTATTTTGTATTTAGTTTTTTCATTATCTATTTTGCTGTTAACAACAAGATCCTTTATATGACTTGTAATTCACAAATCCTTCTCTTTATTTACACGGATTTGTGAATCACGAGTCATATAAAGACTCGTGTTAACCTGGATTAATCCGGAATCGTTCATCTCTACTTGGCACAGGACCTGTTATGTCTAAGGCCGATCGGTCACGGCTGATGAAGCTGAGAAACAGCCAATTCTGGTTACTGGCTGATCGATCAGTGCATCTCTATTATAAACATAATAAATCATTTAAAAATCGATTTTGGGGTCAGTGTGGCAATACATGAATCGGCACACAAGAGAATCGCGATTTGTAACTAAATCGTTTTATTCCCCCATCTCTAATACTTCCATCCCGTCACTGTTGCTTCGTCCTGTCACCTGTTCCACGGTGTATATCGCATTAGGAATGTTTATTTCTATCTTTGCTTGCTGGTGTTTTTATGTTTCCTCTTTTGACGCTATTCCTTTGTTTATGGCAATGGATTTTCCTCTGTTAGCCCTACCCGTCTGACCTCTGCTATAAACAATAACCGTAATTATCTGATAAACCCTAATAATGCTAACACTGAATTCTGACACTGGAGTCCTTGAGTGTTCACTTTTGCACTTTTACATCCAGTCATAAATCCTATCATTTACCACACACACATTAAAGCCATAATCAACACATGCCTCAGAAGCTCATAGTTAAACACCAGGCTGTGGAACAAAGGCACCACTTTCACAGACTTTAGGCCAAATCTTGAATGAATTCTTCAGTCCTGATTCTGCACTTTCTGCACACAAAATTCTTTTTTTGTATAAGGTTAGATTTAATCAAAGGCAGTAAAACAAAAAAACATGAAATATCTCACGAGACCCACCTGCCATGGCGAAGTTTAGCTGTGGTGTGCTGTCTGTTTTGGACACTTTTTTGGCAACGATGTTGTCCTTGTTGTTGTTGGAGGGCAGAGACCAGGCCTTCTTGCGCACATTACTCACTGCATGAGTGGGACTCTTCACCGGCTTGCTGGTGGCAGGACACCACTTATAGCCTGGGTTGGCTTTCATAAAGGCATCTTTATACTGCACAATACAGAGACACAAATCAGCAAGTAGTACTGTGAAATCTGAATTATCACTGTATGTGAATTAAACTGGAGAACAACAGGAACCTGTGAAAGTCCAGGCTTTACGGTATGACTATATCCCTTTACTAATGGTTTCACTGTAGAGGAATAATATTTTATACTTGATACTACAGTAGATATCAGGGGAAAAACTGATTCATGGGGAAATCATGAATGTATCGCCATGATGACTGCAAAAACAATTTTTTAAAATGATATTTAATTTATACAAGCTTGAATTGGGGGGGGGGGGAATGTTGCCATTTCTCTATAATAAAATCCTTTAAGGTGAATGACTGAATAATATGCTGTTATTGAAACCTACAATGATTTATGTAACATTGAATAATAAACAATTTCTCAATATTTCTCAATTTCTGTCTTTGATATTAAATATGCACAGATTTTAACGAATAGACAGATACTAATCAGCAGAAATGCTGCACATTGTATCCCAAAAATGTTAAAATCTATATCACTAGTATAGTGATAGTTATCCTATACAACAGGAAATGTTTTAAATGACATTTAGTTTGTTTAAGTCTAGTTAATCCTACTTGACGAATAAAGTAACTAGGCTTTAGGGCTCTAAGCACAACTTTCTGTATGTAAAACAGGTCTGATAAAGGCATGGCTGCTTCATCTTTAATGCTATTGGATAGGTTTGTTAATTTTGGATTGGCATCTTAAAGGATCATTAACCAATTATCTGTAAACAATTATATTTATCTAAAAACTAAACAATTAGCTGGCGTTTCCACTAGCCGAGTGAAATCTGGCACGTTCTAGGGCCTTCACTCTCATTATAAAAAAATCATGCTGATAGAACTGATTCTTGGTCTGTTTGGACTTGTCAGGTGACCAGCTCATAAAGCTGGCTGAGACGCTGCCAAGTCTGTGCAAAGCTGTCAGGGCTAAAATACTGAACAGTTTTCATATTTTTATGCCTTATTGGAAACTACATAATTTAATGTGTGTAATTTCAAAGGTTTATGCTCATAGTTTTTTTTTATATGTGGAAAACTTGAACTGAAGATAGCAGCAGGTGCTTAAAAAACTTTGATAATTACTGGTACTTAAAGACAAACTTAATCCCGCTGCTATAAAACTAAACGAGACAGGCTGAGTCATTAGAATGTCCGCGGCTAAGCAGCAAAACGCTAAACACTAACTGTTAGGGCTTGTTAAATCTGGAAATTGTCCCTGGTGCTCTGTCTCACCTCCTTGGCCATGTCGGTGTATTTCTGCTTCTCGCTGGGCTCCAGCACGGCCCACCAGTCTGCCAGGATCTTGGTAGCTCCGCGGTTGTCCAGTCTCGGGTGTTCCTGGCGTACCAGCGAGCGGTGTCGCTTACAGAAGAGCAGGAAGGCATTCATGGGCCGGCGAGCGCGTTGCTCTGAAGAGTCTTCCTCACCGTCATCCTCCATCGAAACGCACTCGGGGGCCTGACCGCTGCGCTCAGCGCACTCTACAGGAACCTGAAAAAATATACAAATGTGTAGATATTACTGTTGTTAATACAGTTTACTATCTAATATTGTGCATGTGATTATGGGAATTGACTTGCAGACATGACAGACAAATGCAAAATCTCTTTACTATATTCTAACCAGATCTGACTGTAAAGTAATAAATATCCTGCTTTCATTTAAGAGCGGAAACATACTTGCTGTTCATACATACTATACCAGAGGATTCCAGTAGGGGGCACAACTGTGAATTCAATCAGACACTATTGTACTGTATAACGTAAACAAACATGGAGCTAGACAGTGCTAATCTGCAGCAGGTGGAGCGACACACAACGCACAACTACTCCTCGAAACCTTCTGCCATTTTTTGACGTTCTTGCTGACTACACTGTCACTCCCGTTCACGAACGGGAAACGAACGTAAACAAACGCAGGATAACCTGTGCACTCTTCAGGATAAAGTGCATAGTGTATAAAGTGTATAAGTCACTTTAATAAGACACTTTTTATGCATATTTGCACACCCTCAGTCTTTTTTACAAATTTATATATTTTTTTCTCTATATTTTCTATATTTGCTATATTAGAATGTTCTATTGTACAGTATATTTCTATTTTTATTTCTATTTTTATCCTAGTTACATTTATTTTCTATCGTATTTCTTTTATTCATATTTATTCTTATCTATAAGCTTCAATTCTCTTTTTTAAGGTCACTGGCGGTTGTACTGTATATAAGCATTTCACTGAATATCGTACTGTGTATGACTGTGTATGTGACAAATAAAATTTGAATTTGATTTCATGCGTGTGTGTGTGGGGGGGGCAATTAAAAGCAATTATTTTTCTGCCTTAACACACACAGGTAAAGACCAGAGATGCACTGTAAACCTATGTTCCTGTAAAATCAGCATTAAACACTAAAGTTAATCCCAGATTAGTGTTTTATTCAGTACCATATACTGTACCAGGAGACCGTTACGACTGTTATCTCTCTTCACCCAAGTCAAGACTACTGTTGTGCCGTACGATTCTTGTTAAAATGTGAATCACGATTTTTTTTTTCCATGGAAACTGAGATGATGATTCTCATACAATATTCTCTTTTTTTTTCAGCCAAAGCAATAACTGCACTCAAGTCAAAATAAAAGGCCTTTTCACCTCGCTTATGAAAAAAACATCTTTTCCTTATTTTAGAAGCCTTAAAGTGAATAACTTAAAAGCTGTTGAACATAAACCAAATGTTATTAATAATAAATAAAGTAACTACACTACGTTCCAAATTATTATGCAAATGATATCTTTCTCTGATTTTCATAATTAGTCAATGCAAATGACAGTCAGTATAATT
>JAOVVA010000009.1:7820115-7840271 GCA_028565275.1 Leiocassis micropogon | reverse complement strand
CTCCTCAAGTGATGATAATGCAGCATAACAGCACTGACAAGCTTATATATATCTATATCTATATATATCTATATCTATATCTATATATATATATATATATATATATATATATATATATAATGTCTGTGTTGTTCTCCTCATGGCTAACGTGGGCTAAAGCAAAGGTAACTCCTAACACAAGGATGAATCCAAAATCCTTTTCTAACCTGATCAAGAGCACTAAGTATTGTTTGAAAAAAAGGCATTCTAACATACACCCTACATAGTGAACTAGCTATATATTTAACACTATTTAAATAAAGTGTAAATTTTGTACGCTGTTTAGGATTGTCCACGACCTCCCTGTTTTATTCTCTTTACCTTTTGGCTACATAATCCTGGTAAGATTTTACAACCACTTTCAACCCAGTTAATTATACTGTCGGTTGCCAGCTCTGGCAGTCACGGTTAGTTAGTGACTGCTGGTGGAGCAAAATAACTGTTAAATAAACAAGCAAATTACAACTTGTTGATAATAAATGGCTTTTTTGGAAATGCTGTATAAAAGCAATATCCCACTTAAAACTGAGGGCTGTGTCCTCGTGTCGAACATTACAGCCACGATAATATTCAGTACAACAGCACTTGCTCTCGTGATATATTGCTTAATTAGCCAAGTCATGAACACTCTTAAAGCGTTAGCCATATTGGTGTCACAGTCTAAAATCAAAAGATACCTTCATCAAGATGGGCAGGGGTCCCTAAGTGATTAAGACACTGGACTACAGATCGTAGGTTCAAACTCCACCAACACCAAGCTGAAACTGCTGGGTGCTCAAGTGGTCAGGTGTATAAGGAGATAAGTTTCTATGGGTAAGGAGATCTGCCAAATGCCGTAAATGTGAGATTCAAACCACTGATTAGACTCCAAACATAAACCCAGACGAGGTTTTGCTAAAAACTCTTAAAAAAGCTGACAGAGTTCTGCTACAAAATTCATTTGTGACATAAGAGAAAAATATGAAAAAGCAAAAGAAGGGCTCATGCTCATGGTATGGTATGGGCATACATACAGTAGCTCCTAATGGAACTTCTCAGATTTAATCAAATGCTGCAAAGGTGATAGTACAGTGCTTCACAGAACAGATGGATAATGACCTGAAACATACCATTTAATACATGGCAAGAAACAAAATATTCTTATAGAGAATGAGCCTGTGAGCATGTTTTTAAATTGCTAAAGACAAAACTGACGGCAGAAAGACCAGAAATGGGCAGCAACTGAAGACGTCTACAGTAAAGACTTGAAAAAGCAGGTCAAGGAAAAAAAATTCAAAGTTTGGTCATGTCTAGTCCTGCGTTCCAGACTTCTTCAGACGTCTTTGACTGCTAAGGATTTTCCAAGGATTAAAGAAATAAGTATTAAACATTTTATTTTATGATTTCATTAAAACGTCGGACATCTCGAACATTGTCTTCACTTAAGATGATGGGCAAGAGTTCCTTGTTTTAAGAGCTCCATAAAGTTCTACAAAGCAAAAATTTGATCCATGACCAAGAACTGTGATACGATCCGCACCATGAGTTTTGTGATCTGTTGCATCCTTGGCTTGGTCTGCGCCACTGTCTTTGTTTCCTATTTACAAAGCCAGGGCTGTGGACAAACACCAGATTTTTTTCAGCCCATGCACAGAACAGACAGCTAGAGGACAAAAAGGAAATATTCACTGAATTTGACAAAAAGTGTATTTGCTGACTACTCATTTAAGAAGCTGTACGATACTGACATCTTGATTATTAACTATGGGAAAAAGGCAACTAATTCTCACTCGCTCATCGTCTATACCGCTTTATCCTGTATACAGGGTCGCGGGGAGCCTGGAGCCTATACCAGAAGACTTACAGCACGAGGTGGGGTACACCCTTGTTGGGGTGCCAATCCATCGCAGGGCACACACACACAGACCTCTCATGCTCATTCACACACTACAGGCAATTTATGAATGCCAATTAGCCTGATCTGCATGTCTTTGGACTGTGGGAGGAAACCTGAGTACTTGGAGGAAACCCACCAAGCACATGCATACTCCATGCACACAGACCCCGAGGCGGGAACTAAACCTGGACCCTGGAGGAGCAAGGCCACAGTGCTAATCATTAAGCCACCATATTGCCAAAGTCAACTAACCAATTATCAAATATTCAAATTTATAATAATATTGAATATTGACAGCCCTACTTCAGTGGAAAAGACAGTACATGAATTAGTTTCTTTTAGTTTTTTTAGTTCTAAAAATTTATGATACATTACCTTTCCCAGGGGCAACAATTAATGTTAATTTATACCTTTCTACTCTTTTGGTGCATATGAAATACACAATGTGGCCAAAAGTATGTGCGCATCTCCCAAAATGATTGAGTTCAAGTGTTGCAGTCACACCCATTGCTAACAGGTGCATGAAATCAAGCATGTAAGCCATGCAATCTCCATACACAAATAACGGCACCACTGTAGAATGGGTTCTACTGAAGAGCTCAGACTTTAAGCATGGCACAGCCACAGGATACCACCTTTGCAAAAAGTCAGTTTGTGAAATGTCTGCCCTGAAAGATCTGCCCCCAATCAAGAGCATCAAGAAGCAACAAGAGCTCAGCCATGATGCAGTAACCCAAAAAATCTCCAATGTATTATAGCATTGCTCACTGCCTCTGTAAGCAACATCAGCACAAGAACTGTGAGTTAAGGTAGGAGCTTTATGAAATTGGTTTCCATGGCCAAGCATCCACACAAACCAAAGATCACTAGGTGCAATGCCAAAGCGTAGCTGGAGTGATGTAAAGCACGTCACCACTGGATTCTCTAGTGGTGGAAAGGTGGTTTTGGTTCTCTGGAAAGGTGAATTTTAGACATTTGTATGTTTTTTAATTTTGTAGAGCATTGGTGGCTCAGTGGGAAAGCTTCACCCCTGTCATGCAGAAGGCCCAGGTTCACATCCCAGCCAATGCCCCTCACCCAGCCACTGGGAATGTAGGGCAGCCTTAGTGCCGGTCCAGGGCTTGGATAAATATCTGGTGTACAACAGTGCAGAGCTAAAACAACCATAAGTATGCTTTTAAGATTGTGGCAACTGTTTGGAAAAACATGACAATATCCCATACACAAGTCAAGGTGTTTGGCTTAGTGGAACTTTGATATAGCAGAACCCCGCTCCTCCATCTTCGGGATGAACTTGGAAAGAACACCCAATGAACTTTTGACTGAACTGCCATAAATTCTGACAGACGCAGGCCAAAATCTTGTCTAGATCTTGAAGAGATTCCACAGATGAGTGAAATACAGTCTATTAAAGGTCCTTTGTTTTATTATTTCTTTAACATGTTAACAGAGGTCCCCAAAAGTGTGTCTGTTAATGCAGCAGCTGAAATAACCCTCAGATAATGCATTTTGTTCATACCTCAATCTCCCTTAATTTCACTCTTCCTTCAAATGCTCTGTTTCAGTGTCTTTGGAAATAAGTTACAGCCAAGCCACCCCTTACCAGAAAACAGCAGAGCTCAACACAGAGCTGAGCAACATGTCGGACAAGGGGGCTGTTCTTATATGAGGTCACATTAGGGGTGGGGGGGTGTTTGGTGGGTGTAACTGGCTTGTTGAAACCCTGGCCAAAACAAAAATTTTAAAAATCATGAATGTTTTTAATTTACTGACAGAGGCAAACTTACTGGCTCCAAGTTATGTTTGTGAATGTATTCTTAAAAAAAATAAGCGTTCCTTAAAATGCATGGTAATGATGTAAAATGCATGGTTAAAATGTCTGAAGGGTATTTTATGAATTTGCATGTACTTTTTATATACCACTTCTTATACATCTGGCTTATGAATTCTGTTATAAGTATATTATATGGTGGCTACTATTAGTTATTATGTAATTATAACTAAACAGGAAAGGTGTATAGACTGAGGAATGCAGGTCAGAGTGTTTAAGGTGTTAACAGGAACAATAAAGCACATAAAAATAGTAATCCTCATCCCACCAACATTTCAATTCACTTATAACAACTTATCAGTCAAATTCTGCGTGAGCCTTGGAGTAATTTCAGCATTTAAAAAAAATCTCATATAGAACATACAAATCGACTCATATCATGCAGTTGTTTCTGGTGCTAACTAAATCCGCTGTACACTTAACTGATATAAAACTTGGGGTGTGACAGTATAGCTACCTGTATGATAGTTTTATTGTTGTGTATAAGTTTCTCTGACGTAGCAGCTGTTGCTATTGTCCCATAAAAGGAAAAAAATGCAAAATGTTATTTTCAGTTTTCTGACCCAAGCAATGATGGAACTTTTTTTTTCTACATTGTTTTAAAAAGCCATTTTACAAATCTTTTGGGTGCATCTTCAAAATATAACCGATTACTTACACTGTTGCGCCTCTCAGCATGAAAAACTAAATCTAACAGTGTCTACGATGGACTGGTATTCGTATTCTTGTTTCGTTATGATTTCTCACCATGAATCTTTTATATCTTTCCACCCGCCTGAATTATTGTTGTGTCGTCCTGAGCAGGTTAGATATGAGTGTGCGATCATGGCATACGGTTATGATGAGGTGATCGGTTGGCCAGGCTGGACGTACTGTATACATACCGGTGATGTAATGGTTCACTCAAGAGGTATAAAGAGCCGGAATGGTGTCTGGGTTCGAACGCAAAAAAAAAAAAAAAAAAACATGGCATGATCTGAAGGTGTACTTACTTAATCACAGACTATGGAAATGCTGGATTTGAAAGATGAAGATGGATCTGTCAGTCAGGCTGTGACATGCGATGATGGTGACCTACAAAAACACACACACACACACACACACACCTCGTCCTCAATGCAGGAACTACAGCACATAACGACATTTTAAGTGGACATTTCACCTCCTCGTGTGTGTGTGTGTGTGTGTGTGTGTGTGTGGATTAGTCTGTGTGGCTTCGTACGTGTGTGTGACAGAGGGATGGGGGGGGGGGGGGGTCAGCGATCAAGCTACTAACTATGGGTGGTTTGTTCATTTCTCGTCGATGAATCGTAAAGTTCCCGATGCCGAATCCCGGAATCGGTTCCCGACCTGCTCGGGTGTTGATTGGATAAACCGGACGAGTGTTTAGTTTTGCAGGTAGAGACCCGGTGCAAGCAGATCAGCGTATCAACCGAGAAGTAAACTAAAAGCAGCATATAATCACCCATATTCTGTAATATTTCCAGACATTAGGCATTATTTAGGCCGACAGAGCCTCAGTCAAAGCGGGCTCGGTTTTACATCTCGGTGCAAAATGTCGATCTGGGGTCTGACAAGACAGACAAGCCACAGAGAGTCCATCTTGCTTTAGGGAAATCGAAGCAGAAATCTCACTCCTGTCAAACTCCTCACGGGAAACATGTTTATTATTATTATTATTTCATCATTCTCATGATTATTTGGAGAAATAACCGCTGTGGTGGTTTAGTTACTTTGAGTTTTCAGTGAAGAGTTTCCTGCCAAGGCCGCCTCGACAGGTCTCTCCAACTGAGTTACAGCAAATAAAAGTAGCTCGCTAGCTAGCTTAGCTCACTGATGCGAACTGCTGCTTCGCTCAACGGACGTGTCATGAGCAGATCTCGAGGAAAAGCCCTGCTCACTTCTGCACTCGACATCCTGCCAGTTGTCTAACTCAAACTTTGGGCCAGATTGGCCGTTTTGACGACCAGGGCACGCATGTTCGCCGGCTCGCTTGCATTTTGATGTGTGTGTGTGTATGTGTGTGTGTGTGTGAGAGAGAGAGAGAGAGAGAGAGAGAGAGCTCCCGATTTGATGAGGGGAAGTGCCCCGGTTCTGTGGCTCTGATGAGAAGCTGCTTCTCTCGGGCTTGTGTCGTACATGTTGTCCTCGTGCTCATTCTGCACGGGCAAATAATCACACATGCAGATAACCTAACGCGATCGTGTGTAAGAGCGAGCGAGCGAGCGCGCGCGAGAGAAACACAAAACATCCAAACGCGATCATTGAAGTCGCTGTAGGAAATGGTGTTTAAGTCTCGCGCAGCTCTCTCGCGCCGCACGGTGCAACAAAACTGACATGAAATTTCGCACCGAATCGCCGCGAGCTGCCGATAAATCCGCACTGACACTGCTGAGCGGGTAAATACATCCGAGTTTTCTGTCATGACGGCGTCGAAAAACGGAAACTTACCCCATGAAGCTGAGCCCAAACACCAAGGCCTTGTCATTCCGACCTCCGTCCACCTTAAACTTACTGACACATCCTTCTGCACTGGCCGTACAGTAGAGCAGGCACACACACACACACACACACACACACACTCACTCACTCACTCTCTCACACACTTCAAGCGCCTGCTGCTTTTTTCTCTACCGGATGGACGTCGCCGTGAACGCTGCAGTCTGACCTCGAAGTCGACAAAAAGTGAACAGAAACAGTGTGTAATCCTCTAAACGGGGATAAACGAGGCTCTGGAGCACTACTTTCGATTCACTCGAGCAGTTTTCTCTGTGCATGTTTTTCTCCAGCCCTCCCCCCTTAACTACTGCGTCCCCACTCACTGCCTTGACTAGTGTGTGTGTGTGTGTGTGTGTTGTGTTATGTGGATGTCCACAGCTTTGTGTTGACTGGCCTAGCCACTTATTAAGAAAGAATAAGCATCATAATTTCGGCCTAGCGTCAACTTTTCGCATTTCAGCTTCAGCTTAGAATACTGAAATGCATTTAGTGGTGTGCAGATCACTAAACCCGTGTGTGTGTGTGTGAGGGAGAGACTGAGTAGTTAATGCTTCCTGGGTGTTGTATGAGAGAGAGAGAGAAATGGTCAGTGAAGTGTAGTGAGATGAGAGCTCTCCTCAGGCGCTTACCTGAAACAGCCAGGGCACTCTTTAAAGTGACACAGTGTTGCTTGCGATTGTATCGTTGTCCACCTCTGTCACCCTCCCGACACTATGTATCTCTCTGTTCACTTTTTTTTTTTTTTTTTTTTGCTACTGTACACTGAGTAAGTGAATGTGTGTGTTGTATCGCCAGCCGCGATTGGCCGCGCACTTGAGAGGCAGCGACACACAGCCACACAGCGAGCGTTTAACATTTCACCGCCCATCAGAAACATACATTCATCTCCAACATCCTAATATCTTGCTTATACACACACACTACATGCATAAAAAACCAGCTCGGTTCGGTGATTATGGAGGAAACGTGCACTCGATGTGAACAGCAACGACATGGAGGCGCCTCAGTGACAATGTCAAACACACAGCGACTGGAAACACAAACGCACCGAAAACACTGTTCCACACTACACCTTACTCACTGAGCTTGATTCGACTTGAGTGCTAATCTGAATTTCCGTGTAACAAAACAACAACAACAACAAAACAAAAAGAGTCGTTTTGAAAGCCTGGTCGTGCTCCCTGGCTCTCACTGCTCTGTTTGATCTCATTTTTCATCTCGTTAACAAGCCCACCGCTCATAGCTAACGAAACAAAAGGCAAAGCCGGGCTGATGAACAGGAGTAAACGATGATTAGGTCAATTAAAGCCTGGTTAGTAGCCTACTGTATACAGTAGCTGCTGTGGTTTTTGGTGTTTTGCTTCTACAAGCGAACAGTTAACCCTGCTGCTGATCCCTCGTTTCATTCATCTAAGTATCCCAGTGTTTCGACTCTACTACTGTATATAGTTTTATTCAGATCCATCAGTGTGTCATACAGGCTACAATCCAGTTGCTCGCTAATCTACTTATTCATTTCAAACCAGGGCTGAACGATTTGATTTTTTTTTTTTAATTTGCTATTTAAACTCCGATCTTTAACTCTAATGTATAATGTATAAAATAAATGTTTATATATAAAAATGTATATCATCATCCTTGGCTTGCTCATCAGGGACAATCTGATCCTTATGATTTTGAAATATTTCCTCACACTTTTCAAGCTCACTTCCATAATTTCATTTGATTCTGCTTTGTGACAATGACCATTTTTAAAAGCGTTAAAAATACTCACTCACTCACTTACTCCCTCATCGTCTATACCACTTTATCTCCTACACAGGGGCATGGAGCCTATCCCAGGAGACTTGGGGTGCGAGGCAGGGTACACCCTGGACAGTGTGCCAATCCAGCGCAGGGCACGCACACTCATGAAGCGCTATATACATAAACAAATAATGGTAAAATGAGCTCATTAAGAGGTTGTGTGCCAATACTTCTATATCAACTTAAAATTGCTTTTAAAAATGATCAAATATCTAAATTATTGACAAACTCTGCATAATATCCGGACTAGATAGATAGATCGATAGATATTGTCATTGCATAATACTGTACAGGTACTCTTACTCAGTAACGAAACGCAGTTCTGTAGTACTGAATATACACCAGTGCAAATATTGGCATTGTGCAACAATGTGAAAATAAGTAGATTTATATGGATATTAAAAAATAGATTCATATTATATATTTAGATTTAATATTATATAGCATGGCTATTCAGTGAATGTGTGCCTCATTCCTATTAGTAGTTTTTTGTACATATTTGTCACACTTAGTCACATCATTCACTCACTCACGCATCTTCTATACCACTTTATCCTGTATACAGGGTCACAGGAGGCCTGGAGCCTAGTACACCATGGACGGAGTGCCAATCCATCACACACACACATACACACACTCTTTCACACACTACAGGCAATTTGGGAATGCCAATTGATCTAATCTGCAAGTCTTTGAACTGTGGGAGGAAACCAGAGTACCTGTAGAAAACCCACCAAGCAAGGGGGAAACATTCAAACTCCATGCACTCAGACCCAAAGCAGGAATCAAACCCTCGACCCTGGAGGTGCAAGGTGACGGTGTTTTCCACTAAGCCATTATGACGCGTGAGATTATCCAACAAATATTTATATTGAGCAAAGATAACCAGAGTAAATACAAAATGCAGTTTTTAAATAATTTCATTTATTAAGGTGAAAAAAGCTAAAAAATTAATTGTCCCCCTTGCCTCTGTTCAGGTCAGTGTTTATGGTTCAAGGAACCAAGCCACTGCTGACCAAAAAGTACAGAAAGGCTCACCTCACATTTGCCAAAAACACTTTGATTATTACCATCTTGATTATTATTATTACTATATTAGACTTTTGGGAAAATATTTTGGAAGGTGTGCATCCCGTTACATCTGGCATAAAACTAACGCAGTGTTTCATAAACACATTATACCAACAGTCAAACATGATGGTGGTAGTGTGATTTACACTAACACCACCATGTGTGATTGTTGCAAACATGGTGGTGGTAGCTTTGCAGCTTTAGGACCTGGACAACTTGCCATAATTGGTGGAACTATAAATCAATCAGTAGAAAGCGATCACTTATTAGATCCACCACTGATGGGATAATATGTGAGAGGTCAAGCAATCACAGTGTATCAGGGACACCAGGATTCTTGTGGTATAGTAGTGTGCGATTAGATGCAAAAGTGTTGCTATGCCTGTACACACTACACATAATGTACACATTTAAGGTGGTATAACAAGGTACATGTGTCTAATAAATAGGCTATATAGTGTACATAGCAAATAAAAGTTAAAGTACCACCAGCACCAGATACTGATTGACTTGACCTGCTCATACACTTGCACTAGAACCACATTCTCATCATCATATATGATTGGTCCACCACCTGATAAACGTTTAGCAATTTTTGCTTTCCCTTCATAAGTTTTGTATGACACGTGTGTATGTGTCTGTGTGTGTGCTTGTTTGTTTAGGGTGGTGGTGTGTGTGTGTGTGTGTGTGTGTGTGTGTGTGCTGTGTTGGGGGCGGAGAGTCTTCTGACAAACTGCACAGCAACAGATGGGCCACAGTCAGTAATTAAGTACCTACAAAGTTCACTTATATTGTAGATGTACCTAATAAACTTCCAACGGAGTGTATGTTGTTCCTCATGTGTATATGTGGCGTTGACAGTTTGTGTGATTTAATGTCCTCTTTTGATGCCTAGAAAAACTGTAAATGGCAAAACCACAGCCATTAAAGCATGTGTTTTTATCATATTTTACAATGAATCTAGATTTTATGTATCAGTCCTGATGTGTAAGTGCATGCTCTGAATATCCTCTAACGCTTCTGACCCATCTGATGATAAATGATAGCAATTCGCATTTTATATACTTATTCCTAAATGTGTTTGTAGAAAATGACTTAGCATAGATAATTAACTGGAATTATTGCTACCTTAATGGACAGTGAGCATGAGCATGCAATTGGCAATGCCACTGAAAATTCATTATGTGTATCTTCTTTATCTTCAGTCTACTGATTGCTATATTTAAGGGTACACCATATGGCCAAAAATAAGGCAATGACCATCACACCCATACACAGGCCTTCGTCAAACTGTTGCCTGGAAGGTCGTGACACTCAGTTGTCTAGAGTGTATACTTCAGCATATTTAAGCTCTTGTCACTAATAAGTAAATACCCACACTCATGCTGCAAAATAGCAGTAATTTTCTATTATAGTTAGTTTTCAGAAAAGCTTGGTTAAAAAAATCTAGTTGTTTTACCTGATTAAATGATGGAAAAAAGAAATGATTGTTATTTTGCATATTTTTTAAATAATCCAGCATATACAGTATGTCCATATATGTGTGTGTGTCAGTGAGTGAGAGAGAGAGATTTTATTTATATATATATATATATAATAAAACTGTAAAGTTGGCATTATTTGACGGGACATAAGATGAGTAATAGGACACATCAAGACAATTTTTGTCTGTTTGTCTGTTTCTTTGCACACCCATCACTTAAAAACTAAATCTATATATTTTTTATTTTCCAACAATTTGGTACAATCAATTGAATGCATCTATCATAATGAAGTTAATAACTTCCTTCTCTTGATGTGGTGTACTGTCTGGTCACACAGTCCTTGCCAACGATCAGCAGGGATGAAATGATCACTAGCTGGGGTATATAGGACGTGCAATAGTGTCTGAACTGCTGGGCTTCTATTCATAATTGCCTGATGGACAAGCAGCGTTAGTAATTTTGAGGAAGTGGTTGCCAACTCCCTCAGCTATATTTTTTCACATCGCAGTTTGATATGGAATGCCACACTACTAGTCTGCTTACTTGTAATCAAGTAAAATATATAAATACACAACTCACATGAAGAAAATATCTGCATGTATATGTGTACTGTATGTGTATATTAAGTTAAATTTTGGTTTCACATGACCAGAGCACCTTCTTCCACATGTTTGCTGTGTCCCCCACATGGCTTGTCACAAACTGCAAACGGGACATTTTATAGCTTTATTCAACAATGGGTTTCTTCTTGCCACTCTTACATAAATGCCAGATTTGTGGCGTGTATGACTAGTAGTTGTTCTGTGGACAGATTCTCCCTTCTGTGCTTCTGTGATTAATGCTCTCCTTGCCCAGCCTGTGAGTTCAGGTGGACGGCCATGACTTGGTAGGTTTGCATCATTCCATTTTCTGATGATGTATTGAAAGTGCTCCGTTAGATGGTCAAAGCTTGGGATATTTTTTGTCATAAACTAACCATGCTTTAAACTTCTCCACAACTTTATCCCTAACCTGTCTGGTGTGTTCCTTGGGCTTCATGATCCTTTTTGTTCACTAATGTTCTCTAACAAACCTCTGAGGGCTTCACAAAACAGCTGTATTTGTACTGAGATTAAATTACACAACTCTGGACTCTGATTTACTAATTAGGTGACTTCTGAAGGCAGTTGGTTCCACTGGATTTTAGTTAGGGGTAGCAGAGTAAAGGTGGCTGCAACTTCCTGAACTTCCTACAAAAAAAATTATTTGTAAAAATGATTAAAAATCATTTTTCTTCCACTTCACAATTTTAAGTTCAAGGGGAATTAATACTTTTGCAAGGCACTGTGTATATACATGAGGGGGCGGCAAAAATTATCCACACTGTTGGCTGCACTGTCTTATCAGTGCTTTTCGTTCAAGGTCACTGCTGGGCAGAAGTAAATGTGTTACATCAGTTCATTTGTAACTGCGGTGCGAGCAGAAATGGATGCCCCACGTGTGATTTGCAAGAACGAAAAGCAGCCTTTTTTTGTGTGCGTTCTGTGTACCCAAACAACTCACAGAAGAGCATTTAGACAAAAGTGTTTAGATATGTGCAAACAACATTTGGACGAATACTTTAAGGAAGGTGAAAGTTTCTTAAAGAGAATCATTACTGGTTTTGAGAAATGGATTTATCAATACGAGCCTGAGAGTAAACAGCAGAGTATGAAACGGAAACTCACCGAGAAAAAGTTCAAACATCAACCATCAGCTGGAAAATTGATGCTTACATTTTTCTTGAATTCTGAAGGGTCAGTATTGGAACATTTATAAGGAAAAAGCTTCAACAATCAACAGTGCTCATTACAATGTGATGCTTATTGAAGAGCTGAATTAAATATGAATCAAATTAAACGCAGAAGACTGCTATCCAAGGGCGTTTTAATCTAGCATGTTTTACAATGCACATCCGCACACTTCTGCCCACACTGTCGACACTGCGAAAACTTCATTTTGAGGTGTTAAAGCATCCTCCCTATAGTCCTGATCTTGCTACATTGGACTTTCACCTATTTGGTCCCCTGAAAGCTGCCCAACGATCATGACGATTCACTTCTGATGAAGTGCATTCACGGCTCACAGCTCAGTCTAAAACCATTTTTACTGTCCATATGGCAAAAATTTTTACTCTCAGAAATTTTAATGAAGGAATATGAAATTCGCTTGTTGACAGATGGACAAGGTGTATTAAATCGCAAGGAGATTATGTAAAAAAATTATGTATTTGTCTTTTCTATACAAATGTGTGTGTGTGTGTATGTGTGTGTATATATGTATGTGAAACTGAGACGTTTGATTGTGCAGAATAACAGAACACATTTTTGAAAGTAAAAATATTATTATACTTTTTTTTAACAAGTTAACATGAGTCTCAGGCCTTGTTCAGACTGCCACACCAAATCCGAACTACATCCTGAGGCGGTCAGATTCAAATTAGATTCTTAAGGATGTGTTTCAGTCCGGATGCTCTCCCCTCTCCCCTCTCAAATCAGATTTTAGTGTTATGTATAAGTGTTATGTCACTTAAAATGCATTGCAGAAGTTCAAGTTCACACAATCACGTGATATGGACATGGACCCATGGTTGATAAATGAGCAGTAAGACAATGTCTGTTGTTCTAAGGCCACAGGATTCAAGTGAAGTCACATGACACATGTGTACCTACGCCTTTGGTGTTACTGCCACAACAACCAGGTGGTCAGTGTGTCGGACTTGGGCTAGCAGTCCGAACAGAGCCAGATCTGATCTGATCACTTCCATATAACAGCATAGGCAGTCACTCCTAGAGATCAGATTTTGAAACAAACTGGATTTGTCTGCTGCCTGAACAAGCCATTAGTCTCCAACTGAATGACCTCTAAGAAAATTCATTCTGGCTTCCCTAAAAATATAGTTTCACTCCTGTTTGAAACATGATGTTTCAGTGTCTGTAGTTGTAAATGCTGTAAATGTTTTTTTTTTCTTGCCTGGAATGATGTCATACCAAGTGGAAAATTTGAACACCATGTTTAAGCACATTTGTGTTCTCAGCATACACACACAATAGAGACCCAGATAAATGTCCTAAAACTGTAAAAATGTTCTAGTCGATTGATTTGGTTAAGATCAATCACCTTGTTTTCATGGCGCACTTTAATTGTTTTATGATTATTACTGAAAGCTGAAAGTCCATCAAGCAGACAACTGAGGTGAGGTATGAGGAGACAAATACCTGAGAACATACCTGGTACAGTACAAGTACAGGAGGCCTTACACATATTTTGGTACACAGACAAAATATGCAAGATCAGAAAACTACTGAAAAAGACAACCTGATAATTTATTGTTACCCCAGTCTTCCTGGTGAATCCTGATGGGGGACGTGACAACAAACAACAGGAAATAATTAATTTTGTCACTGAGTGAAAATAAAGCAATTTCCCATCGTACAGTAAGTCTACACTTCAGATGCCAAATGCTTTAGTCAGCAGCAGCAATGTCTGAGACAGTCGAAACAGCTTAGCATCCCTGATTTAATTTAGCAGCCATCTTCATTTTTGAAAGAAACCTTGTTTGAACAAAGCATTATAATAAACTGCTAATTGACAAATGTAAATTAAATTAAATATTGCCATTTCACTAGCTAGATAAGTGCTCTCAGGATAACAAAATCAGCAAGCTACTAAAACCCCAACAGCATTCGGCTAAGTTAGCTAGCCAGCTAATATTACATTTCTTTATATATTTTGTTGATAATGAAGGTGAAAGTACTTCAGCAGAGCTCATTTGGTTAGTTAACATAAGACAGGATATATTTTTAAATTATTTGTGCCAATTGTAACAATGTAAATAAAAAATGTATTATTTTTAATTAATTAATTGCAATTTTATTCAGGTAAATTATTAATACAATAGCAGGACTTTTATTCAGTTCAGGAAATCGTGTCCCTCAATGTCCTTCTAATCACCACTAGATGTAGGTAATGGAGGTAAGTTTTGAAGCGCAGAACAATTTTATGGGTTGTTGTTGTTGTTGTTGTAGTGTTGTTGTTAATATTATCCTTGTACTTGTTAGCTTTAGCAGCTGTGGGGTGTCAAATTTGTGGGACCAGTAACCCTGAGATGTATCGATAGTCCTGGACCTGTAGAGGGCACCATAAAACCAGGGCTGATTAGAATTAAGAGTACAGAGGCCTTCAAAGTAAATGGTTAATATAAAGCAAAGAGTGACTGGATTTGTTTACTTTAAGAGACATGAACTTCTCAATAAGGGGAAGGTGTAAGAAAATGAGGTGTAAGGAGAAGTAGGTTTGTAAAGAGGGAACTGAGCTTGTGATGGATTGAAGCAGTTAGAGGGAGTTTTTAGGGGCTTGGTAGTAGGCTGGTCGTGAACTGAATGTAAAATTATTCACATATTTGGGTAGGAGGGTGAAGTAAACTGAAACAGTCCTCCATTAAGTGTATTTCCTCTATCACAGCTTTTATATCCAGACTGAAAAAAAAACACATTAAAATTGATTATCAATTATACTGTATACCCAAGGCTCACGTGCCCACAAGGACCAAAGGCCAGTCCATCTGGTTCGATCCCACATAAAAGCCAATGCATCCCAAATTGCATAAAAAACGAAACGCACCAGAACAACCAGTGCATAGGGCCCAGCAGAAAGGAGTCCAAGGCCACAAATCTTAATCCGATTGAGCACTCATGGAATGCGCCAGTCAAACAACTCTCATGGGCCTTCCCCATGCACCCAAGTATTTGCTGCCAACATCCTGGTGCCAGACATCACAGCACACCCCCAGGAGTCTTGTGGAGTCATGCCCCAAGGGGCCAGAGCTGCTCCATTGGCACAAGGGGAACCTACACAATACTGGGCATGGATAATGCATTGTAATGTTCACGCTGATCGGTGTATATTCTCAGGTCTCTTATTCTACATGTGTAGTGTGTATGATGGGTTTCACTGCAAAACATGACAAACACCATTTTTGTACTTTTACTGAATCTGGTAAATTAAATTTTGCAGGCATGCAATTGCCTGTTGCTGTATAAATCTTATTTTAGAAGCTTGAAAATAACATGACAGTAAATGACTGTACTTCACAGTGAAACATGGCGCCATGTAAAAAAAAAAACATTCACGTTGCTTCTTTCTGTCACTTGATCAATGGAATTACCAGCTGGACATTTAACAGGAATTAACTAAATGCGTTAAATCTACTTTGGGAGAATGTTGAAGCTGAGAAAAAGGATGTTTTCTTAACAATTTCTTATGATAAGGTGTTATCATTCGTTATCAAAGCTGTTGACATTTACTGAGATGGTAGTAAAGTAAACTTAAAATAAATCATACAAACTAGTCTCCTGGAAACCCTGGAAAATCTGGTCAAAAAATATCTATTCTGCTTAGCAAGGGGACCTCATCAGTCAAGCAGGGAAGCCGAGTGACATCCAGACAGGGAGGCGGAGTGATGTCCTCAGCAGGACAGGGAAGCATTTTACCTGGCCCTGCTCTATAAATGGAGTATCTTACATTCTAGCCCATGCACAACCTTATTGCCATGTTAATACAGTAAATTGTTATTTGAAAGCAACCATCTATTAGGAGCTTACAGATCACCATCTTACATATGGTTTCTCATTTTAATCACAACCAAAAAAAATCCTTATTTACATCTAATGAGGCATAAATGCAATTACAGTAAGAATGACAAAGATGATCCTGAGACTTTTTTTTTGTTTTAAGGAACCTCTATTCATTTACTGTACTACTGACTGTATGAAGACGTGAAAGACATACTTGTCAGGAGTGAATTAAATCAGCCTAAGAGTAACTGCAGCACTTCTGCATGCAACTGTATAAGATGTTCCACTTGCAAATTTATTACTACAGTCACTAAAATCAAAGGACTGCTTTCTATCATCACTTCTCATGCATCATTGCAGGAATTGTTTTATCATCTTTCCTGTAAAAAATGCAATCAGCTGTACACCGATGAAAGCAAGAAGAGACTGGATGATACTTTTTTGGTGATTTTTACTTTCTTTCTTTCTTTCTTTTTTTTTAATTTATTTGTGTTGCTAGTTGTGGTTATATGAGCAATGGAGTGAAGTTACAAAGAGAGAAGGAACTCATGTACACTCTCGGAAACTCAGAAATCTATTAAATGAATGTCATTTCTTTTAAACAGTGTTCTAAACAAATACAGATACATATAGGTCTGTATCAGAATGAAGATCCTGATGGAAAAAATCGTTGTATCTGGTGATCGTAAGGTATCTATTTCTGGGTCTTCAAGAGTAGGCACCTTCTTTCAACTGATACAAACGAAAATGGTATGTGTGCTTATGTATTCATTCATCTCGGTCCTTCCTGATGCATTTAACCTTACTGCTGTAACTGAAATAATCAGTAATCAGAAATTCTGATGATTCTCTGGATTAGGCTCCTTCCTGTATGCTGTCTTTTGCTGAGCCTGAGACTTTATTTAAATGTTGTGTGCATTGTTCATAAATGACATTCCTGCCTTTTCCAGCATATGAGGAAGTAGAAATACTGGTTGGCCTTACATAATGGGAATTTTAAAAATGATAGTTTGTTAAATACCATAATCTTGAAAAAAAAAATTCTTAGCAAGCCAAGACCATCTCTACTCATTTGCATTAGGAGACATTTTTAATATGCACTTGAGTCCAATAATCTAATCTCATCACCTTTTTTTTAGGAAAAAAAAACATATCTGAATGTCTAACTGAACTGGTACCATGTTTTTGTATTACCTTACCTCCTCTCACAGTTCATACAGCTGAGTCAAATTTTGGTGTTAATGCGGTGGTTGCCTTTTTTTTTTTTTTTTTTTTTGCCATGCTCGTCAAGCGAGGGTAGGCCACCGCTTTTCAGGTATCCTGATCTCGGGCTGCTCTTTCACTGTCTACTTTATACCATTCTCATAGGTCATCCTTTATATCAATGGATCCTGATTTTCTTTCTGATGCTTATTGCCATTAGGTTAAAGGCCTTGCCCAAGGGCCCAACAGCAGCAATCTGTCAAGGATGAGGTTTAAAAGCCCCGATCAGCAACTCAGAGCCTCAACTGGTTAAGCTACTACCCAGGTCTTGTAGGCGGCCCATTTTAGACACTAATATTTGTAAAGCACTCAGCTATTAACATGTAGTTCTAATAAATTACAGTTTGACGCGGTACTCATGTAATCGGGATACTGATTGTGGTTGAGAAAAACAAAACCAATGTAGTCTTAACGATGTTAAAATACCATTATGTACGAAAGTAAAGGGTGATGTAGCAAGCTACAAATTGTTCTTAAAAATCTACAATCAGGGCATGAGTATTTGGACAGTGACCCATTTTTCATATTTTTGCTCTGTACAACACCACCACCACCACCACAGTGAATTTGAAATAAGAAGTCAAGATGGAATTGAAATGTAGAGTTTCAGCTGTAATTTAAGGGTTTCAATAAAATGTTTTGGATTAAACATTTAGAAATTACAGCTATTTTTACAGTTAAACCCCATGAATTAAAGCTGAAAGTCTGCACTTCAATCACTTTTTGATTCCTTCATTTTAAATCCATTGTGATGGTGAGCACGGGCAGAATTTTGAATATTGTGTTCTGTTCAGCAGAAAAGGTTTGGTTCTGCTATTTCTACCTGTTTCTACCTGTCACCTTTAAAAAAAAAAAAAAAAAAAACATAAAATGAGTATAATATAATATATACAGTATTTAAAAAGAACATCATTTTATTTGGAGTATCTACAGTATAAAAGGTCACACTGTCATATATCACAGACTGCAGTTTGAAAACCAAGATAAAACAATTAACACTGACCTTTCAACCAGAACACTGTGTTTATAAAATGAATTAAATGGTAATTTACAAAATAATATAATAATAATAATAATAATAATAATAATAATATATTTTTTTCTGGCTTTACTGCAGCCAAAATGCTATTTTATGCAACAGAAATAACCCACAATCACAAATGTCATGACAGCAGTTTTTCTATACGCAAGTTGTCTCTGTGTGAGCTGACCATTGCTTTGATTAATAACACTAAACAACTAGAATATCAGCATGGTCAGGGTTTAAAAATTCTCATACGAATTTAATCTTAACTCATTTAAATGCCCTAAACACTTTTTCCCAAGATGTTCTTTCCCAATTTCTATATATGAACACAATTTTAAGTTCTTCCACAGGTTCTTCATGCCTATCCACCGATAGAGGATCTTCCCCAAGAGCTCAAACCTTTGTAAAAATGTACATTGCAAAATTGCACATTTATTCAACTGTTCTTGTCATTTCATCATATAGATGAAGAAAGAGATTCATAATGAGAAAGAGATTCATAATGTCGTACAAAATGTTACTGGCAAGCAGTTTACACCGTCTCCCTTACTCACCTTGAAATGGTGGCACTACTGATTAGTCTAAGGAGAAATAAGGATTTAAATGTGTGGCATAAAAAAAAGTACAAAAAAAAATATGATAACATAGAAACACAGCGGCACGGTGGTGTAGTGAATAGTATTGTCGCCTTGCACCTCCAGGGTCCGGGTTCGATTCCTGTCTCTGTGTGCATGGAGTTTGCATGTTCTCCCCGTGCTTGGTGGGTTTCCTCCGAGTACACCGGTTTCCTCGCATAGTCCAAAGAGATGCAGACTAGGCTAATTGGTGTTCCCAAATTGCCCGTAGTGTGTGAGTGAGTGTATGTGTGTGTGCCCTGCGATGGATTGGTACCCTGTCTAGGGTGTGCCCTGGGATAGGCCTGGGATAGGCTCCAGGTCCCTGCGACCCTGAATACAGGATAAAGTGGTATAGAAGAGGAGTGAGTGTGTATAGATACACACTTGCCAGGTTTTGTACTACACATAGAAGATTTAACACCGTGAAATGATTTTCAGTGTATTTACTGAAACCCTTGAATAATCACAGCTCATGTTATAATAAAGGACTGAATGCAACTTTGAACTTAAACTTTAGATTGAAAGTATAGCATGTTTACTTTAGTGTAAGTGGCCTTTGTTTGCAGGGATTCTCACTCCCGCACTCCATTCCTAATTAAATCTTACTGAGTATTGTATTTATGATCACACCTTTGTTGAGTGTTATCATGCTGATTAGAGATAGGATTTTCTACTTTGGCAGGCTTTTATATAGAAAAGGTGTAACCTCAGGCTGACACTCTAAGGTATTAACCAGAGCATCAAGATAAATCAACAAAGACTGGAATAGCAAATTAGGACATGTAAAAAGGCATATGGAAAAGCATGTCTGGTATGATGCAATGCCGTTTCTTTTTACGCTGATGCAAGGCAAGCAGCCTGAATCCTAATTTTAATCCTTGCACATGACACGTGGAAGAGCACTTAAAAATTTTAGCATTCAACCAACATTCAAGTATATATGAGATAAAACCTGAAAATGGTGCCAAGGGTACCAGCACACAACAGCTTTCACAATTCAGCCTGCGTTTAGAAGGATGTACTGTTACTACCAGCTCAACAGTAAAAGA
>JAOVVA010000009.1:7795615-7814569 GCA_028565275.1 Leiocassis micropogon | reverse complement strand
ACTTTTCCCTGACTAAACTTAGGATTTCCCCATATTGGACAGTAGCGAGATATCTCACTTATATAGGAGATATTCAAACATATTTATTCCCATTTTTACAACCGTAATAGGACCTCTAGTCAACATTCAATCGCACACTACTGACATGGGGGGAACATGCAAACTCCATGCATATAGACCCCGAGGCAGGAATCAAACCCAGACCCTGGAGGTGCAAGGCATCAGTGCTAACCACTATGTCACTGTTCGGATGGATGGAGGGAGGGAAGGAGGGAGGGATGAAGGGAGGGATGGATGCATGCATACACACATACATATATACATACGCACACACACACACACACACACACACACACACACACACACACACACACACACAAACATACATACATACATATATACTTTATTGATCCTGAGGAAAATTTCAAACAATTATCATAACCTTTGCTTGGTTTAACCCAAAATTATTTATACAACTGCTTTCATGAATCAAAAGTACTGCTGTTATGTTCCTTATTATTTAAACAGTTAATTAACATATGCATAAAAATACAATCATTTTCTTATATGCTGGAAGTAGGTATTGTTGCTGCTACGCTGATCCCGGTTTTCCCCTTGTCTGTGTGGATTTTCTATGTGGGTTGACTGCAGTATGTTGCTCCTGTGCACGAATGTGCTGTTACCCAAGAAAATGAACATTTAAATGGTTCCTCTGAAAGCCATAAAGTGTTGGCTATTCTTTAACAGGAGTACGTGAGTGTGCAAGATTTTATCCTGGGCGGGGTGTAGCCATGCTTCTGTAGCCACAGGTCCATCACAAACATGCCCTGCTGTTGGTAACACTGCTGTGAGTCATGTGAAGTACCAATGAGCAGGAAAAGGTTTTGTCCACAAGGAGGCAGTAGTCACCATGATTTGAGCAAGCACACACCTTTAAGACTTAAATCAAGCATGATTGTTAAAATAAATACTTTTTAATTGAAACACAGTGCAAGATAGAGGACCTGTCACATTTTTTCACTTTCAAATTTTTTCAAGTAAAGTTTAAATTCTGGTGAAAGAAGGAATGCATGCCATATGACATTCAGATCAAAAGCACCAGCACTCTCTCTCTCTCTCTCTTGCTCGCCCTCTCTTTGAGATGGATGTCCCGGCAGGCAGGCTGGAACAGTGAGAGCCCCAGGCCTGATGGAAATGGAGAGATAATATGTTTAGTATCAGATCTTACAGGGAGGAAGAGCTACATCAAGGCGATTCGATTAGACATTTCCTAAACAATCCCATTGATCAGAGTCATTATCTTAACTCAGATTTATGTTAACCAACAGGAAGCCATTACGTTGGATCAGTGGCATGTACCTAGTGAGATTCAGCACTGTCTCGTATTATATTGCAGACGATGAAAAGATGCTATAGGGAAATGTTTTTTCTGCTCACCTCTATGATGTCATATGAGAGAGAGAGCAACCTTTTCTGGAAAAGAACAGTTCAGTCAGCAAAAAAAGCTGAATTGTAAAACAATATATTACTAATATGCTATAGGAAAAAAATACTACATTTTATAGATAATTAAAAAATAAATGTTTGTATGAAGTAGGAAATGTTTTATTGATATAAAATAAAAGGTGGGGTTTGGTGCGAGAATAATTTCTCATAAGGTTTGGTATTTATTTATTTGTCCTCATGCGCATCCATGTAGATGTAATGACTAATGTTGACACCTCACAGCTCCAGGGTCCTCAGTCCAATCCTGAACTCTGGTTTATATCTGTGCTGTGCTTCAGGAGGTTCTTCTCTTGCCACCATGAATTACTTAATTACTTCCTGGTTCTCTGGAGAAAAGATTACCTCCCAAAAACATGCAAGTAGGTGGTATGACTAGAATAAATTTCCGCAAGCTGTTTGTGTGTGTGTGTGTGTGTGTGTGTGTGTGTGTGTGTGTGTGTGTGTAGCCCTGTGATGAAATGGTGTCCCATCTAGGGTGTATTCATGCCTCACACCTTGTCTTCCTGATAGTGATAAAGCTGTTACTGAAATTGAGTGAATGAGTTCTCTTCACATCCCGGAAACTGTCAATAAGATATCTGCTTTTAAATTAATCACCAGCCTCTGTGGCCGTGTAAACAAAAAAAAATCAATTTAATTACATTTTATTTCTTTAGGTATAGGTATTTTATTTCTGTTAACTATGGATATTGTCACAAAGCAGCTTAACAGAAATATAGATGATGGAAAAATGTATCTAAAGGAAATATATATATATATATGAGCTACCTGGAGGCGACAGTGGCAACAAAAACTCTCTGAGATGACGAGAGGAAAAAACGTTGTCTCCATCTGATGAGCACTCCAACTAGAAAAGACAAACAACCAGCAACATCTAATTAGAAAACAATTAAGCATCTACGGTATAGTTGGCTGTCAGTCATGTTATCTTCAATCTCCTTCTTCTGCACCAGCATTCAGATGTTGTAGCCTAGCAACTGCATTTGTGACAGGTAAGCCAACATCTCCTTGCTGCTTTATCCCCTATACACAAAACCCAAGACATTGTGCCCAGCTATAGGTTCTGTAGGTTCCCCTTGAGCCACAGGGCAGCTTAGGGCTTTTGGGGCATGACTCCACAAGACCTCTGCGGGGTGTGCTGTGGGTGTCTGGCACCAGGACGTTGACAGTAGATCCTTTGGGTGCTGTGGGATACAGGGTGGGGCCTCTGTGGATCAGAATTGTTTGTCCCAGCGCATTCCGTGGATGCTCAATCAGATTGGGATCTGGGGAGTTTGGAGGCGGGGTCGGTGGCCTTGTGCTCTCTTCCTGCTGGGCCCCGCATGCAGTGAGTTGTGCCAGAATAAGTGTTGTGGTGCCTTTCTCTTGTGGCCAGCATTGACTTTTTTTCAGTGGTTTGTGCTGCATTGGTTTTTCTATGATTGCACTGGACTGGGAGAGGAGTCTCTTCATGAACAGCTCTTTCTCCCAGCGAAAACATTTGATCATTCTCTATACAGAGTTGTTTTACTTTGTACCATACTGTATTTTTTTTTTTTTTGTTACTGTTTGTTGTAAAAATCATATTATTGTACCAGACATATATTTATTTCAATTTACTGATAGCGAATTTACAGTGTGGCATGTTTATCTATATTATTTAAACTTTTTTTTTTATTTACTTTTTTCCATGTAGGCTAGAACTTGAACCCTAGTCCAATAATCAGATCCTCCATTGCGTATTTATTTATTTATTTAATTATTACGAGTCTTGATTTAAGACGTACATTATAATCTGCAGTCCAGCTCGTGGTGTGTATATGCTGCTCAGCATTGCACCATCCAGGGTGTATTCCCTTCCTCATCACCAGCATTTGCCATGACTCTGACTGGTCTAAAGTGGATACTAAATATCAATGAGCAGTTCTGTCCTACTCCACAACTAAAACATTAAGGCGTTCTTCTGTAACGATTAAAGATCAAAGGGTTTAAGATTTATGTAATTGACCTTTTAAATTTTCCAAAGAAACATTAAGCTGCATGCTTCATCTGTCATGTGTTTTCAGATAGAAATTCAAGCCCTAGATTTTGTCTCAAATCTGCTCTTTACATGAGCGACTGACGCGGCAGCTGTTTTAGTTTACCAGCATTAAAATTATTGCAGTGTGTAATTTTAGTTCAAGTATCAATCGGTGGTAATGCTTGTATTTGTAAGTCATAAAAACAAGCAGATGGCAACAGGCTAGTGAAAAGTTATACCATACGGTTAACTTCAGATTTATTTGAAATAAAATGAATAGACATAAAACTATAAAAACAAACAATGCATGAAATTAGTTACATTTAAGGTTTAAACATATTGTAGTGTTGCAAAGTTTTATGCAAAGACATAAAACTGTTGTGCAGTGGAATTTCTTTTCTACTTTTTTATGTTTTTTGGGAGAGAGCAGATGGTAAAATGTGAGAACCAGTGACGGCTCATCAGCAGGGTCAGATTTGCAACCAAATACATCATAATTTCAACTAATTTTAGCTTTATGAAGTTTTCATCCAAACTGCCATGTATAATAAATGTTTTATTATGTATTATAATATTGTTTAATTGCCCTATTTTGTATGACCAACAATGAAATGTTGCAATTTAACACTGTAACTGATGTTCCATTGATTTTCTTGCCTTCCAAGATAGTGTACAGTTGTGGGGCAGAGTGTCCACAGCCCTGTTGATCTTTCCTAGTTATTATTGCACCTAGTGGCCAAAAATGGCATTTGCAGGCTCCTGAGTGAGGAGCTCAGGCTCTGGGTGAGTTTGAATGCTGTTTGCTGGTGGTCTCAGGGAGGAAGGGATGGTCACGGCAGCTGCAGCAACACTATTGGCCAATCATAAGCGCCTGTGGCGCTTTTCTGCCCTAAATGTGGCATGAGCAGCAGTTCTTAAATATATCTTTGGTTGACTTGACGTCCCTGGGAGGAGACACATGATAGCCTTCACCATGTGTCCTTTCTGGTTGGTAGCTGTTGTACAGTGGGGTGAACCTGACAGGTGAGAATTGGCCATGACTACAGAACTGTGGAAAAAGGCTACATATTTTGCTTCCAAAAAGCCTGACTGAAGGCATGAAACAGGTGCAGATGATGACAGATGATCAGACCGGTGATTAGTATACTGGTGATGTTTAAAAATACTCTTCCAAGATCAAGTTTTTTTAGCAAATAATGAGAATTAGAAATCAAAGTGTCTGTAATTTTCATTTAATGAAGTAAAGAACCTATTTCTGGGAAATTATAAAAGGGAAATTATCATTAGTGATCATTACTGATCATATTAAACTGATAGGTACTAAAAATGTGAAGAAATATGTACAACTTATAAGTTCTTTGATTATGATAATGACCATTGATGAAAGCGCTATAAATAAAATTGAATTAAATTCATTATATTGCATACTGATTTTTGTACCATATGTTTCCTTTGCAAAACAAACTTTCTTTCATCAATTCCTGCCAAGGGGTCGCCACAGTGGACCATCCGATCCGCAAACAACTTGGCACAGTTTTTATGCTGGACGCCCTTCCTGGCACAACCCTCACATTTTTCTAACCGGTTTTGGGACTGGCACTGCATGCAGTGACTGGGTAGTATGAGGTGTGACAACCCACCAACAGTGGGGCTCGAACCCAGATCATCAGACCCTTAAATCAACAGCCTTAGCTACAGTACCAACCTTCCCACCTATGTTTCCTATGCAAAAAGCTGATAAAAAGAAGAAATCTGATAAATCTGTCTTCAATTGTTGAAGTTTTGCGGGCTGTTTCAGGTCTTTTATGGTGTATGGAGCTGAAAATTTTTCTAAAACCTGCCAACCCCAGGTAACGGCATTAGCTCTTCTGTGTGCTCCGTATGCAGTGCAACTTGTGATGGGAAACACACCTAATGTACAAACTTGCATCTAAAAAGTCTCAGAATAAATTTCTATACTAGATGCTCGATGATCTTGCCTCTTAACTTCTTATTACAGGGACACTCTAAAAATATACAAGATAGTGGTGTTTCACATAATACATTGCATAATTTTACTTTAGTTTATGGTGTTATTAATATTGTCCTACACTACCAAAATCATTACCGAAAAAAAAGGTTAATGTGCCATGTGGTTGGGACACATAAGAGAAACATAGTTCAGTCTAGGAAACTTTTGTAGCTTTTAGAACTGTGTTTGCATAGTAGAAAATGTTGACATTTCAACATTTTGTTAAGGGATTTCCTAGGGTGCTATACATGTATTCAAAAAAAAAAAAAAACCTACTGAAACTTTTGTGTAAACGTGTTAGTGTGTGTGTGTGTGTGTGTGTGTGTGTGTGTGTGTGTGTGTGTGTGTGTGTGTGTGTGTGTGTGTGTGTGTGAGTGTGTGTGTGTGAGTGTGTGTGTGTGTTTGCGTTGAGTCACCAAATCTTTACTCAGTGTGGCCGGCTTTGATGGCCAACATGTCTGGGATTGGTGATGCACACAGGAAATGCAGCCTGGAGGAAAAAGCCTTTGTTATCCCACAGTAAGGCAAGTGGGCAAGCTGAATCATGTTTAACTGCAGTGGAATCCCCTTACACACACACACACACACACACAGTATTCCCAACACCTTAGATTCTGCTGAATATCAGTAGTGCTTGAGTCAGATGCAGATGTCAGATCTACATCCTGTGATCCTTGAAATCTAGGCCCACTTACTTACAATACACACACACACACACACATACACACACACACACACACACACACACACAGTATTCCGATCACTTTAGATTCTACTGAATATTAGTAGTGCTTGAGTCAGATACAAATGTCAAATCTACATCCTGTAATCTTTCTACTAATTTCCACTCCTCATTAGGGCACTTCCACATAAAAACAACCAATCAAAGGAGGGCTGAAGACCAGCGTAACGCAGTTGGAGAACAGCGCTATCCGCTCCTTCCACTTGCATTAGCTCGATTGCTATGAAAGTGCTATAGTGTCTCCCATCCCTCCCCTCTGAGAAAGCTCAGCCAATCAGCACTCTCCAGGCCCCCTGTCTGAGGGAGGCTACAGCATCACCCCCGATTTGAACTTGGGATCTCCAGATGATCCAAGCTTGTTATCGCTGCGCCACTTGGGGGCCTCTAGCTAAGTTATGTAAAGCTATGTAGCGCCGGGGCACTGACACAGAGACGGAGGCAGAAGGTTTAGTGGTGCTCGAACAAGTGTGGTTTATTTTTCTTTTCTTTCTCAAACTCGTGCAGGCACACACACGTCCTCCGGCGAAGAGCAGTGGTAACCCACGCGGGGCCAGAGAGCAGGGCTGACAGATGCGGGAGGCGAGGTCGTGGAGGAGGGGGCCGAGCTGCGGCTTGGTTTTTTTTCGGTGCGCTAGTCCCTGGGTGCAGGGTTCTCCGGGACTCTCATAGTCTGTGATAAATTGATAAAGTTTGGCACATGACTCCACAAGACCTTTGCGGGGTGTACTGTGGTGTCTAGCACCAGGACGTTGACTCCTGGCTCACCACTGCTCTTCGCCAGAACTTGCAGTAAGGTGGGGACCAAGAGAAGCGCTCGATTGCCAAAGGCTAATTCGCACCGTTGTGCTGGTCTATTGTAGGATCTTTGTTGCTCGGACTGGGCTTTCTACATATGTTGGCGCACTATTGGTAGCACACGGTGGATTTTTGCTTGCATGTCTTGTCCATACTCAGTGACGGAGCGGAATGGAGATGGCTGTTCCTCCCATGCCTCTTTTGATAAGAAGTCCCTGCTGCCTCCTTCCGAACAGGAGCACGAATCGGGTGAATCCAGTGGAAGCTTGGGGTGTTTCTCACGAAAAGCACGTAGGGGAGGAGTTGGCCCCAGTTCTGAGCATTTTCGTCTGCCACGCGTCGCAACATCCTCTTGAGTGTTTGATTTGACCCATTTAACTAGACCATCTGTTTGTGGGTGGTAGACCGAGGTGCGGAGCCGCTTTACCTGCAACAGGTGACGCAGATGACACATTAATTTAGATACAAAAGGAGTACCTTGGTCGGTAAGCAGCTCCTTCGGTGATGTTTTTCAATTCAATTTATTTATATAGCGCTTTTAACAATTGTCATTGTCTCAAAGCAGACAGTGATAGTGATAAATTAAAAAGTGCTTTTTAGAGGTGGCTTTCCGCAGTTGCACGGCTTCCAGGTATCTTGTGGCGTAATCCATGATCACTGAGCTGTATTAATGACCACGTGCTGATTTAGGAAGCAGGCCAACGAGATCCATGCCTGTCCTCTTAAACAGCACCCCTAATATGGGTAGTGGGATGAGGGGGCAGGAGCTGTTTTTTCGGGAATATTCTTTGGAACTCGGGACACCTTTAGCAGAAGTTCTTACAGTCCTGGCCCCGTTGGAACGAGCAGCAGCGGTGGGCCACGCGAGTCCGGAGACCTGGGAGGCAAGGTCTCAGAGGAGACTCCCAGATGTTGAGTGAAAATGGGAAGCTGGTCGTGCAGGATTACGGCGCCCCGCCCCCTTTTTGTGTGCCTTGCTGCTGGCCGTGAACTTGAACTCTGTTTGAAGTATGTGAGGATCTGAGCTGTAACCGTGGTGGTTGTACGGCCCGCCGTGACACTTTTTTGTCGATTGGTTTGTTCTGTGACATAATAGGTCATCAGGGAATACAATACTAACAAGGTGAATAAGGGCCTATTGCTACCCATCGTAGCGTCAGACATACTTCGGTCAATAAATCAATTCCTCTGCCATGCTTGTTTAATGGGTCAAGGACAGTTGCCCATGTTTAAATGGCCTAATCTAGCTAGAAACATATCTTGACTTAACTGTGCATGTAAACATAGTGATTGACACCAGTCAGTAAGCTTACATAGGCAGAAGTGGGCGGATTGCATTTTCTCTGCATGTGTTACGCTGTTACCCATGATGTTAAATGAGCAGAAGAACAAAATGGTGCAGCCAGCTGAATTTGCACACCTGAATGTAAGCCCTCCCTGGGTGGTAGATGTCGTTTGATATGGCAGAGCTGTATGACTGCTGGGAACCGGCCATGACTAAATTAGGGAGAAAAATAGGAGGAAAATACAACGCCCTTCCCCCACCCCAGGAAATGCTGCTCATCCCAGCACATGGTTAGCACAGCTGAGGAAAATACGCACATGCTCTTTTGTTCAGCCTGCTTCCTGCCACCCTTAAAGTCATTTGACACCTTAGGCCACCACTGTAGCTCTCATCAGTGCATTCTGTTACAAGCTAACTCGACGTTATCGCTTAAAAGGTTTCCAGACAAGTAGAACGTTTAAAGTTAGGGAGAAAAGTAAGGCATGTTGAAACACTTTCAGCTGAATATTATATTTTTTCTTAACACCTCACTTAGGTGTTCAGGCAGATGATTCGCCAATTATAGCTCAAAATTATTATGCACTAATAAATTTCATGCAGTAATTGGATTGTTCAGGGAGGGATGTGTCAGATTGTTCTGTGTAATGAAATCATTAAAGTGTGATTTGAATGAGAGCGTAATAATAACCCGGCTCAACATGCTCATTTTGAGTCACGTTTAACCTCCAGATTCAGTCACTCAGTCATTCAGCTATCCTCTTATGCCCCATAGATGGCAATGTTGTAAAAGTGAGCAAATTCATATTCATACATACAGCACGCACATCTACACAAATAAACAGATTGCTATGTGTGTTTAGATTTAAGATATTTGCACAAGAGTAGATGGAATGTTTTTCACCGATTAAACTATCACATTCTTGACTTTTGGCAGAAAACACCATTAACTGCATCACTGCAGAAAGCAGCTTCTTTCTGTGACAGACATTTCTTTTGGGAGAGAAACAATGGGACAAGGACTTTGTGAATAATAGGCTGAGTGGGTGAGAGAGAGAGAAAGAAACCAGTGATATTTGATCAGAGAAGACCGTTATTAGCCATCTCACAGTCTTCTGTCTTTCATTTCCATCCCCCGTTTTTGTATTACCTGCCTCTTCTCTATGTCACAGTTCTGCTTTCATCTTTATGCGGGGTCAAGGGGCATGTGTTGTAATCCTGATCTTGGATGTATGTTCCTACGTTCTCTGCAGTGTACGTGTGTGTGTGTGTGTGTGTGTGTGTGTGTGTGTTTGAATGGTAGATCTCAAGGCGATATCTTGCGGTTTGTTGGCAACCGGCGTCTCCACTTTCAGCCTCGCAGCACTCGAGTCTTTGGCCACTCAGCAGAAACGGCTGGCAGAAAAATGTCACCTTGCGGAAATTCTGACGAATCACAGTGACTCAGGCTAATTCAATTCCCAGCGGTGTTAAGGAGCTCTTGATCAAGCCGGAAAAGAGAAATGATTATGTCTGATCTGTTTCGATCTAAATCATTTTTAGAAGATTCCACACATGGTTTTTTGAGTGCGATGACCAGGATATGTCGAAATCCTGCCGCAGTGCTACTGCTCACGCTAGAACGATTTGATTCCCTTCGCAGAACTCTTTCGTGATACAGTTTCCTGTGTAGGAGGCTGATCTGAAACTTGCTTTTTAAGGATCAATAAACTGTAACCATAACCAGACCTCTATTGTGTCCCTTCAGCTCTAATGTAACAGTCTACTCCTCATCTGCTTTGATGATCATTTAAACGATAAAAGCAGGCCTGTTATACAAGCATTTTCATCAGCTTACAGCCGTGGAATCTGTAAAACATTAACAGGGTTTTTTAGATTTTTAAAAAAATGTTGTAACAGTGAGGAAAATCATGACAATCACAACTGTGAGCCATTTTCTGTATGAATAAACATTTACGCTTTATCAGTACATTCTGCTGTACAGTAAAACTCCCATGATAAATGAGGGTCTGCACACACACACACACACACACACACACACACACACACACACACATTTGGCATGAGGCCAGGGTCACCTAGGAAGAAAAAGATGAAAACACATGTTAAATGTTACTCAGCACCACGGATGTCTGATACATTAGCCAAGAGGAAATCCGGATGAATGGCACATTCTGATTTTACAACACAGAGCTAAAGGGCCAGGTGTATTTTTAAAATTCAAGAAAAATTTCCACTCATCCCATTTCCTGTAGTGAAAGCATATAACCTCTTTTTCAGCCACCTTTTTTTTTTTTTTTTTAAATGTAGCTTTCATGGCAGACTGCCACCCCAGCTTCTATATCATCTAATTACTATTATTTTCTAGATGGAAAAAGAGCCCAGGGAACAAAATTAAATGGACCCCTTTTGACATTTGGGCATAACCTCAATAACAAAAGTGAAGTAAGCATACAAGTTAGTGAATGAATGTGGCAAGTCATTTTATGATGGGTTATTGTAATAGTGAAACTGCATTCACAATTAATTGTATGCTCTAAAATAAATGAAGCACGTTTGAACATTGTTACCAACTACACTGTACAATCTGATTACATACTGTAGCTTTATTGCCAAAGGTTATTATGGATAAAGGCCATTTAATTGGCATGAATGACAAACCTCAGACCATTGTTTAAATCTGTTACACTACTAGATGCTATAGCAGGGCTTTGGTGGCTCAGTGGTAGGTTCCCACCCAATGCACAAACCCCAGGCACTGGATGCAGCGCCAGTCCCGAGCCCAGATATAATAGGAGGGTTATGTCAGGAAAGGCATCCGGTGTAAAACCTGCACATAGTTTTTACATGCGCGGATCAGATGTTTCGCTGTGGTGACCCCTCCATGGGACCAGCCGAAAGACCGACAACATGCCTAGCTAGTAGACAGTAGGCAGCCCTGAGTCTTGATGGGAAGCATGAAAAGTAATCATGCTAATCCACAGAAGTCAAATGTCAGAGGGTAGTAATCCAATCCAAACCAATCCAATCCTATCTCCAATAAATAAATAAATATATAAATAAACTCAGGAAATCATTTTAAATGGCAGACATACAGTAATGTCTAGAGGACTTGATTATAGAGTACCATACCTGCCATAGAACATCCAGGGCAGAGAACCAGGGTATGTACTGTGGCACATGAGAGCTATGGTATGTCCTAGTACTTTGGTATGTACCACGTGATTATGGAAATATTCTGGAAGGTAGTGTGGCACATCAGCTGGTTCCTGGTGGTACTATGGTGTGTACCAAATACATACTACTGGCATGGTACATTACAAGCAGTACATGTACTATGCTATTTAATTGATGTTACGTACAAACAATTATATCATACTATATAAATATTGCCATTGTGGTACACTAACTCATATAACATATTTTTGACAATATCCTGGCACATTTTATAGTACTCTAGTACCAAAGTATGTATTAAAGTATGTACCATGGCAGCAAGATTTATAGTGTGGTACGTGTACAATATCAGCAGGGCACTGGTGGCTCAGTGGTAGGTGTTTCGCCTGCCATGCGGAAGGCCCGGGTTCGATTCCCTGCCAGTGCCCAAACCCCAGCCACTGGATGCAGTGCCGGTCCCTAGCCCGGATAAAATGGGAGGGTTGCGTCAGGAAGGGCATCCGGCGTAAAACCTGTGCCAAGTTGTAGTGCGGACTGGGTATTCCGCTGTGGCGACCCCTTGTCGGGAGCAGCCGAAAGACCAAGAACAACAACGTGTACAATATCAGCAAATAAGTACCATCATAATGTCAAAAATACCAAAAATACCATGGTACTATACAGAATGGTACTGGTACCATTGGACTACCATGGGAACTGAACCATGGTAAAATGTCTTATGGGAGAGTAGCAAAGTAAAGAAGGAAAAGAGAGAAAAGAATAGTGGTAAATGTTGTATGGAGATGAATGGTATTTAGATATGTAGATATGTACTAACATATCTATTCTGTACATTATGTACACATATAGCATATTAATTATCTGCTGAGTATTTTGGTACACGCCATAGTAGTACATGCTACTGAAGTTCCATAGTACAGTACCTACCTTGGTACTCTAGGCATTGCCATTGTAGGCACTGTAGGCCCTTATAAAGTACCACTGTAATACTAAGGTATATTATGATATGTACTATGGATAAAAAGCTCTACTAATTTTGGAAGTATTAGTAATTCAGCTTGCTTGGCAGAATTTGTTATTTTGATATCAGTTACCAAAGTCATCTTTTTAACTCCCCATTTTAGTGTGTTTAAAATAAATTAAAACGTTAGCACATGATTTAATCTGGTGCCCTGACTCATACTCAAATAAATAATCACAGATTGCTTTTTTTCCTGATGTGGCTAGTTACTGTACTAATGAACAACAGATCAGCTGAATGGATTCCATTTGGTTATCCTTGACTCGAGATACATTAAAATAGCTTTAGAAGTGATAGACATTATACAGTATACTGTATGTGCAGGTCTACTAGAAAACGTACAAATTATACAATGAAAGGAAACTCATTTGACACATTAATAGAAACACCTATAGAACACAATTCAATCAGGCAAATCATTTATTGGCACTTAAATTTTATTTCATAATACAACTTATCAGCTGAGGGTTAAGCACAATGGTGGCAACTTGGTAGTGCTAAGGTTCTGAATGCAGTACCTGCTGATCAGTAGTCCAATGCCTTATCCACTGCGCTACCCTTGCCCACTGCGCTATCATGCAACACTGCAGCACATACAGTTATGCGGATACAAGTCAATAACTTCATCATCAGAATGGGAGGAAAATGTGATCTCAGTAACTCTGGTCACGGCATGGTTGTTGGAGCCAGACGGGTTGGGTGGACTACTTAGGAAACTGCAGATCTTTTGGGATTTTCTTCTACATTTTCAGAGAATTGTGTAAACGGAAAGCAACATTTCTACACCATGCTCTTTTGTTTTCTCAATCTTAAGCTGTCCAGTTTCAGTAAGTCTGTGTCTACTTTATCTTCAGATTCATGTTCTTGTCTGGCAGACACACACTCCTGCTGTTGTAGCACAACCACCTTAAGTTTGGTGCTTTCTGGGATGCTTTTCTGTTCACCACGGTTGTTAAGAGTGAGAAGTTGAGTTACTGTGAACTTTTAGTCAACTTAAACCAGACACTTAATTCTCATCTGACCTCTTTTTCTTCACAACATGTTTCTGCCTGCAGATATGCTGTTTGCTGGATTTTTTTTATGTTGCACACCATTTTCTTTATAGCGGTCTGTTCTAGAAATGAAAATCACAGAAGATCAGCAGTTTCTGAAACGCTTCAAACAAACCCATTCAGTGCCTAAAATCATGACTTTTCTTTGATCTGTTGTCACATGATTAGTTGATCATGTGATATTTGCATGAATGAACTAATCTACAGTGAATCCTATTAAAGCAGCCAGTGAATTAAAATTATTATTACCATTATTAATAGTTATCACTATTATTAATAATTATTACTATTACAAAAAGCCTTTTTATTGCTCTATGTCTGTGCTGTAAGTCTCAACCAGTGTCAAAATGAGCCTTTTTTATTGCAGTTACTTTATCTTGCCCTGAAACATAGGCATAATTTAATCTGTGGACACTGGAGACATGTCACCATCACTTTTTTTTGTATCTTTTATAAGGGCTTACAGCAGAAACTAATGAAAAACAGTTTCTAGAAATATTAGTTTTTCCCCGTTCATGCTGTGGGTGGTGTTTGGTAATAAAGCATCTCCTCTGTGATAAAACTCTCGCATTCAGACAGCTGTAAATTAACAGAATGAGCAAGTTACTATTGGGACTCTTTTACTGTATTTCATGTTCTAGACATATATACAGCAACATGTTCAGATAAATCTATTTGTGTTATATAATTCATGAAATTGTGGCATATGTGAATAAAACTGTCATTATAAAGGCCAATTTAATCAGGCTACAGGCTTGCCCATGGGTTTACTTTCTTTTTTTTTTTTATGAGGCTCCTAGTTTAACATACTGTACTATGGCTGATGTAAACCATAGCAACTAAAATTTAAAAGAATTCTAAAGCATCCATCATTGGGGGTGTTATTTAGAAAAAGCTGTTGATTCATAGACTAGTTAAGTAAAAAGACACCAGAAACACTTTCACTGTTCACATTTTTTGCATCATCGTCATCCTCCTCCTCCTCCTACTCCTCCTCCTCAACAACATCACTGTTAAATTAACTTTTTATTCTTCTACTAAATTCCTACCGAAGCAAACTGGTTTGTGGAGTTGCCCGGAAGTGATAATAGAAATAAAGATGTAACTTCTGCTCTGTTAGTTTTGGCTAGAGTGCACAATATACTCATCTAATTTATTAATAATATACCTAGCAGCACAGTATTTGTGGCTAAAGCTGGTTTTAGACTGTATGATTACAGCCATGATTTAAGTTTATTATAAGTCACACACAGTACTAGATGATCCCAATAATTTTGGCCAATGACTATAACAGACTGTGCGATGACGTGTTTTCCGTGTCATGTTATATGATGAAGAGCCTCTAATGATAGACCAGCAATCGAAGAAAATGACCACGTTCTGCTTGCATCACTGATTAGTGTGATCCAGGCTTATGTGGGAAAATTGATCTTCATAAACATTCTTTATGTGAGTTTGAGATAATAAGCATAAGTAAACATGGTTTCAGGTAATCTTTCGTTGTATTGCTGTCGGTGGCTTTTAGCATCAGAATTTTGTCAGAAATCCATCATGGATTCTATCTCTCAGTGGGAGAATGGTTGCTGAATATTTTTGTTTGGTTTAAATCCCTATTACGTTTTCTTCATACAGGTATGCATTCTGTCATGTCATTGGTCGTTTCCCCTCTATATTGCATTCACCAGCTTTGTGTTTAGTTTTATTCATCTCTAATTCCCATGTAATGAAACCCTTCTGTGGTTCTAAGCCGTTGTTTTCCTGTTTTTTCTAGTTAATTCTTGATTTTGACTCTTGTCTGTTTTTTTGTCTTTGATGATGGATTATCCTTAAGCAACACACTTTACCTGTTTCTGATCCCTACAACAGATTTTGACCATGATGAATGTAGCCTAATAAAGATAATCTTAAGCTTTCATACTTGCATCCTGTCTCTAACTTACTCTGCATGTTACACAATCAGTCACCAGTGTTATTTTATGATGTGTCAATTTATATATAAAAAATTTTTTTACGCAGCATGGAAATCATATAACCTGTAAACCTATCTTAAGTCGAGATTCTATTGAATTTCTCTAGGTAGATTTACATCTAAACAATGCACCCATGTTGCTTTTTGTAAAAAGCAATTTCCATTTCAAATTAGCTACCAACTGCATCCGCGGCACCCAGCCTAAGCAGTAAACAAAAATAGGGAGATGAGGCAGCCCTTTGTAGCTTTGTGAAATAAAAACCACACACTAAAGCAATCCTCTAAAACCTAGTGCAGCATTTTTTTTTCTTCTGTCAAACCCTTATTATTTGGCCTTGCCAGGACTTATTGGTGGGCCATAAAGTTAAAGAAATAAATGACATAAGGACAAATTAAAGGATTCAACGCCAACACTTTCCATCAACCAGCTGAGTAAGAGGTTAGGTTTTGAAGTGGTTTTGGGATGAGTTCTGGTCCTTCAAGCAGACGTTCGTAATTTCTCAGCACTCCCTGTTCCATTAGACTAAACCTCACTGAAATCAACAGTGCCAGGATTCCTCAGAACTGGAGTGACCTAAAATTTCTCCCTTTCCCACTAACTTTATTAATCATCACTGGCCTAGCCAAATATTACACTCTTTTTTTGTATCATGTGTTCTCAGAGTCTGTTTCAAAGACTGACACTTTGTTTAAAAAGAATATACATCACTCGGTCACTTCATTAGGTACACCTTGCTAGTTCTGGATTGGACCACCTTTTGGCTTCAGATCTGCCTCAATTTTCCTTGGCATAGATTCAACACTGCACTGGAAACTTAGATTACTTAGTCCATATTGACGTGATAGCATCGCATAGTTGTTGCAGGTTTGTTGGCTGCACACATCCATTATGCAAATCTCCTGTTCCTCCACATCCCAAGGGTGCTTGACTGAAATGAGAATTGGTGACTGTGGAGGCCATTTGAGTTCAGAACTCATTGTTATGTTCAAGAAACCAGTTTGGGATGATTTTAGATTTGTGCCATGGCACATTATTCTTTGGTCATAAAGGAATAGACATGGTCAGTAACAATAATCAGGTAGGCTTTTGGCATTTAAAGAATGCTCAATTGGTACTAAGTGACCCTAATTGACTTTTTTAGACCATTCTCTGTAAACCCTGAGATAGTTGTGCATGAAAATCTCAGTAGATCAGCAGTTTCGGAAATACTCAAACCACCCCATCTGGCACCAACAACCACGCCACACTCAAAGTGACTTAAATCACTTTTCTTCCCCATCCCCATGTCTGGTTTCAACTTCAGCAGATTGGCTTGGCCATGTCTACAAGCCTAAATGTTTTAAGTGGCTTCCATATAATTGGCTGATTAAGTATGTGTGCTAACGAGCAGCTGAAATGTCTTTATGCATTAATGTGCGATGCATTTTTTGAATAAAACTATGGAGTTGTGGAGTTTTCATCACATTTTTACCCCAGTTAAAGAAATGAGAAGAGATTTGGCTGTGCTTGGAAAGTTTGGTGCATACTGCGTGGTCGAGTGTAGGCGGAGAGGGAGACGGGGAGAGAGAGAGAGAGAGAGTTAAGGTGACAGGCATGAAAAAGGAGCTCTCTCTGAACCACTGAACACCCACATCCCAACCATTCTCTGCTTTTCACAGAAACACAGTCACACCACAGATAGTACAATAAGAGAAAAATATGCATTTATTCTGCTCATATTCTAATAAACTAATTATTGTGCTCTTTCCAATTAAATATAAACACAAGAGAACAGAAAATCTGTAGTTTTTACTAAATAATAGAATGGCAATTTTTTAAAACATGTAGATCTATGCAAAGTTCTACACTGCTTTATTCTGTTTTAATTAAATGTTCTTGTTTATGTTCTGTGATATGACACCAATTCCATGTTTCTCTCAAAAGAGTGTACAGCATTTCTCCAGATTGTGGTTCCAACCATCCAAACTTTTCCGTGCCACAGACCGCCCCCACTGTCTGACCCCCTTCCTTTTGGTCTTACAGAACAATGCGTCATTCAGCGAGAGAACACTAGCCTTCGTCTGGCCAAGGCAACACTGTTCCATATACTACTAGAAGATTTTGAAATAGGTAGCTTTTGGACAGTTTTCCCCCCAGTGCCTGGTGATGCTGACTTGGAACCTGCATGTGTTCCAGTGGAGGTACATGGCATCTGTTTCCACACACACTTTCCTGGGTACTGATACTAATACATCTGTACTCCATTTTCCAGTGGTTAGCCCAAAGTACATCATGTTAAAATTGGGCACTCAGTGTATTAACCATACCAGATCCGCCATCCTATTCTTGCAGTGTTGGAGACAAAAAAAGATAATGATGTTAACAGGCCGATAAAATAAAATGTCTTTTATAACAGTTCTGCTCAAAATTCTTAAATTAACATGATAATAATAGGGGAAAATGACATCTGCTACTTTAGACCGTGAGTTTTTTTACTGGCGGTCACGTTAATATTTTTAATCTAACAGTGTAGCCATCAGGCTAGTAGCTGTCATGTGTGAGGTTATGTTATGTTATCTCCATTTTTGTTGCGTTATATATTTTGTTATTCTGTTATACATTTTTTATGTTATATGTTCTGTTTTGTTATGTTCTAGTATGTTATGCTATACATTTTATGTTATTAATTATGTTATGTTATATTATGATATGTATTGTGTGGTGTAGTGTGGTATGGTATGGTTTGTTACACATTTCATGTTATACATTTTGTTGGTATGTTGTGTTATGTTATATTATGTTATGTTATACATCTTGTTGTTATGTTTTGTTATGTTATGCCCGATTGATTCACAATCAAACTTCACAAAAAACCTTTGTAATATATGTAAAATTTCAAGAGGGGTTATGCATATTTAATGTTACATTGCGTATGGTATGGTGTGATGTGGTATGGTTTGTTAGACATTTTGCTATGTTATGTTATAAATTTTGCTGTTATGTTATGTTATACGGTTTATGTTATTTTGTTATATGTCATGTTATGTTATACATTTTTGTTATGTTATGTTTTGTTATGTTAATGACTCATTATAAGCATTTGGAATCTATGTTAAATTTCAAAAGGGGTTATGGATATTTTTAGGTTCCTGGTTCAATGCTCATTTTTCCATCACAGGAGTGTAAATTAAAGTGCTTTAAAACAATATTTTTAAATTACAATTTAATTAATTCTGTTGAAAGATTAATACAAGGTCCATTTTAGGATCCTTTTGGTATAGGGATTCTAGCAACAGTACCTGGTGCATTAAATGACCCCTTTTTGGTTAGAAGCAATAGTACAAATAAAATTCTATATGTTGAAATGTTGAAATTGTGTGCGTGTGTGTGTATGTATGTGTGTGTGTGTGTGTGTGTATA
>JAOVVA010000009.1:7776847-7788721 GCA_028565275.1 Leiocassis micropogon | reverse complement strand
ACACCGGACGCATCCCAAAGAGACACACGGGGCATCCATGTGACGAGATCTCCAACCAGAAGCGAGGCACCAGGATGAGAGTGGTTAGCTCTGTCGCCTTGCACCTCTAAGGTCGATTCCAACCTCAGGTTCTTGTGCATGGAGTTTGCAAGTTCCCAAGACATGTATATCAAATTGCCTGTGTTGTGTGAATGAGTGTGTGTGCCTTAATGAGTGAGGGTGTACCCCGCCTCGTGCCTTAAGTCGCCTGGGATAGTTTCCAGGCCCAGTGTGATCCTGTATACAGGATAAAGCGGTATAGGCCATGAGTAAGTAATAAAATGTCACTGTTTGCTTTTTAGGATCATTTTCCTACTCATCCCATGGCTTAAGGCTGGAATACACTCCCAGGGGATGCCAGTCTGTTGGAAGGTACTGTATCATGTACAGATACTGTATTCACACGTCCATTCACACCTATGGGAAATTTCTGCACGGCCAATCTGTCTACCGGCTTGTTTAACCAACAGTGGAAGGAACCCAGAGAACTGGATGGAAATCTGCACTGACGTGAGAAGAATATTTATAGAAAGTCTAGCTAGTGAACAAGCCAGGGACCCTAGATCTACGAGGTGGCAATACTATCTACTGCTCGATATTATTCAGTAAATATAAACCATTTCTTTAATTCAGTAAGAGGAAGAGATAAGGAGAGAGGAGATTTTTGCATGGACCCACTGATACAGTACAGTAGGTTCTATATTCAGTTTAATGGCAGAAAGAAATCTTCTGCAGGACAAAGTTTGAAGAGAAAAGTCGAACCGAAAACTTATGTTTATTACGAGAAAACACGTGCAGCTGGGTAGTTCTTGAATCATCACAAACATTTAGTTTTTTTTTCTTAAGCAATTCACATCAACACGCCGTAGCTTCATCGGTTCTAGAATGTCTTCTTCTACACCGTGTGAAGCTTCGGCGTCATTTTCGCTAAACAGGCTTTATCGGCATCGTTTGCATACTCGCTGCATATTCGGAGTGCTTCCCAAACAGGCAAATAGCCTCGAACTTCCTGTGAAATGCTTTAAAAGCATCATCTGCCTCTGTTAAACACTGGCTTAGTCACTGCAGCTACGCATGACTCATACCAATGTCAGCGATACTGATCATCACATTCAGCGCACAGCCGAGGCCTCGCTTCTCCACGACGTGATGCCGGGACGTCAGAGAGGGGGGGTTTGTAAATCGTTACACTTTGACAGCAAGCGGATTTCGACTAACCTCAACTGTTTCTAAATATTCCAGCTTGAAGATGCAACGTTGATGTCTGTTTGTTTGAGAGCTGAGGAAACTTTGTGGGGATTTTTTTCTTTTCTTTTACACGATCAACACATTTGCCGTTACTCATTTACCGTAACATAGCCGGGTTTACATTAGAGCTCTTGCAGAATAACAGGGCCACACCAAGAAATCTTTCCCCCCCCCTTTTTATCTGTGTGATTTTCTTTCTTTCTGGCTTTCTGAGTTGATATACTGTGCTTAACCTTTGCATGTCAAAAAAAAAAAGGGGAAGGAGTATCACATGCCAATGAAGAAGACACAAACATATTCTGCTGATTATCAGGGCTTTCAAATCAGCAGTTCTTAACTACCTCAAATCAGCAATTCTCTCTGACCTCTCTGCTAAATATATATATATATATATATATTTTTTTTATGTATTTCCTTCCTTAATTGCATCTGCTCTTCTGTTAAGCACTCTGTATGTGGTCCTTGTGTATATAACAATAAACCTAAAGCAAGCCAAGCCTCATACCGTCCGTCTCCCTCGTGCTCTCTCTCCCTCTGTTCTGTATCTTGGATAAAGGCCATGCACACGAGGCCCCGGATCACGTCGGGTCTTTCGGTGCTGTTGAGTGTGAGGGCGGTCAGTCTGAGAGCAGGCTAGTTTAATAAGAGTGTCGCTGTATCGGATGACCCACGAGTCAAGTCCCGCGGGGCTTCAGTTCACTGCCAATATCATGACTGCTATGTGTACGTAGGCAAGGCTCGCTCCTGCTGGATGAGGGTTCAAGCTGAAATCGCTCATGATTCGATGACTAACATGTGCCCTGGTTTCAAATATTCCAGATTGTTCGCTGCAGTGTCAGAGAGGAGGCTGGGAACGAACCAAACGATCTGCTAACAGCGTTTCGAAACAAGCCATGACTGTGTTCAACATGGCTCTTGTTTGGATGAATCAGTACTCTTGCTTCCAAAAGTGTTGCACAGCAATAAGATTGATGCTTTATTGGCCCTTCTTCCACACACTGACACATGTATGGGGTATGTTTTATTATTTGCAAATTGGTCAATACTTTCACTGAAATCCTCAATGCAACCATGCTAGTACTGTAAAAGTAATGGCTCCAATGAATGGGATATTATAATAGGAAATTATTTAAGCGACTAAACATTTTAAATGACTAATGACTGGAGGTTGATAGATGTTCAGTGAAATAGACCTGTGATAAGGAAATCTGCAGAATTTATTCTATAAGAGTTAAAGTGGCACTGGGCACTGGCTGCAAAAAGTTCTTGATTGCTGTACAAAATATTCAACATATATTTTACAAAATACAATCTTTTTTTTTTTATTCTGTCAAGGATTTTTATTCCAAGAATATTATTCCAAGCCTTGTCCGTAATAAGATAAGAAGCGAATCTCACTGTTCTCTCACCACTATGCAGCTGAGCACATGGTCTTGGAAAATGAGTCACACTTTTCTATATAACAAAACAGTGTCAACATGCAGCAATAGCATTTTGCAGGGATTGTTACAAAACCGGTGCCCTGGTGCTTCTGCAACCAAAACAGTGATGCATTGTGTGTTCTCACAACTTTCTATCAGAACCAGCATTAACCTTTTTAGCAGTTTGAGCTACAGTATTGGATCGGACTTTACTCCCCATGTGCATCATTGAGCCTTGGCCACCCATGACCCTGTCGCCAGTTTACCAGTTTTCCTTCTGTGGATCACTTTGGGTACATCCTGACCACTGCAGACCAGAAACAACTCACAAGAGCTGCAGTTTTGGAGATGCTTTGACCCAGTAATCTAGGCATCACAATTTGACTTCAGAGACAAAATGTTCACTAGCTGCCTAACATATCCCACCCACTTCCAGGTGCTATTGTAGTGAAATATAACTGGAGCTACTGTGACAATGGCCAAATTGTGTGGTTTGACATTTCTTTATTTTTCTGCTTACAACCCAGTGGGTATGCTGAGTCTTTAGGAGGTCTTTAAATCATCCTCACAAAAGTAAGATATTACTAATTACTCCATGAAGAAGCCCTAAAGGTGGCTTTAGCATGAGTGATTCAGTAAATTAGTTATGAAGACATCTGGGATGTTAACGTTTAAGGGCTTATTGGCTCCTGAAGTTGTTCCCACTATGTCTCTAGTTTATGGTCCTGCAGTCTTACCTGTGCCCACTGGGAACTCATTATTTCATATTTAGGTTTTGTTCTTCCACCACAGAAGAAAAGCTTATGTGTGGATTCTCCTTTTGTAACATTTGAGTTCTCAATTAATATATAAAGACATTACAAAGATAAATGAAGCAAAGAAGGAGGTAGCAGAGGTTGTTGGTGCTTTTGGTGGATGAATGTAGTTAACTTGCTTGGATAATCTGCTAATGAAGCTAGTATGAAAATTTGCATTGCTCATTCATCTTCTATACCACCTATCCTGTATACAGGGTCATGGGGGGGGGGGGTACATCCTAGATGGGGTGCCAATCCATCGCAGGGCCCATACACACCCACACACACACACACACACCCATTAACACACTACACCTAATCAAGGTAGACTTTATTGCCATTTCACCGTATACAAGTATACAGGGAGACGAAATGGCGAGAGCTCTGGATCTGCAGTACAGACATACAATCGGCTTTTAAGTAGACTGGACAAGGTTTATTTATGTCAGTCTGTATGTGTGTGTATGTGTGTGAGCATAGGAATAACTGACAGTTTTGACTTTGTGGGGACATTTAGCTGGTCCTCATTCATTCATTCATTCATTCATTCATTCATTTATCTTCTATACCAATTTATCCTGTGTACAAGCTCACTCCTATCCCAGGGGACTTAGGGCACAAGGCGGGGTACACCTTGGACAGGTTGCCAAGCTATCACAGGGCCCACGCAGACATGCACACACACTACGAGCAATTTATGAATGCAAACTAACCTAATTTGCATGTCTTTGGACTATGGGAAGACGGCGGAGTATCCAGAGGAAACCCATCAAGCACAGGGAGAACATGAAACCCCCCAGGTGGGAACTGAACCCTCAACCCTGAAGGTGACCATTAACCACCCGGCTTCCTCTGCATTAATTGTTGCATTATTTAATTTAACTTGAAGAGTTAACTGGTTAGCTTTGGAAAGATTAAGGCTACAAATAGTTTAACAACAAAATGCAACAACAGTCATGCTCACTACCTGCCTACAAAAACTACAAGTGACGTGTTTATGTGAATTTGGGGTAACTGTGATTCATCAGTTTTCCCATGTCGCATGAAGACCCCTAACACAATTATTTTCCACTGGAACATGATCAGAAGACATTTTTCAAACAAGAAAAAATATAATAACATGCATGCTTAACCACCTACAAATATTTCTCATTATTGTATTAGTCATGCTATAAATATTAAACGCGTACCTTGTCACTTCCCTGTGATTGGCAGGAAATGATCTGTTATTTACATAACTCCACCCACCCAGCTGAGCTCCAGTCGTAGCCCCGCCCCGGGCTTGTGCTGGGAGGGAGCGGAGCGGAACGTAGCTCGTGCACGGCTTTTAAAGCGTACTGATTTGGACTCGAGCTGTGTTCGTTTAACCGCCACTACGAGCAAAAACGGATTTAAAACAATAATTTATTTTAGTTCAGTTTGGGAAAAGGACTCCTGGAATAATGTGGTTTGCTGACACGACAGTGGAATAGATGTGTTTGGGTTGTTTTTGTCGGCTTTTTATTTAATCGCTGGAGACCTCTGCGTTTCAACTCGGGAAGTCTCTGCGCTGACATTCCCTCTCTCCCTCCCTCTCTCTCCAGCGCTTCCTCCGCAGTAAGTCTGGAGTTTTATGGAAGAACTAGGAAACACAATGTAACATTCAGGAACAGTGAACGCATCTTACTAGAGCGCTCACACGGTGTTGTTTGTTTATTTGTTGTTTTATTAAAGTGAATGGTGTAAATATTGAAACGGAAAACAAGCCTGGAAGTTAAAGGTTGTATTGGTACAGCGTTTTTAAGACAGAAAGGAAGAAATTAAGTTCTTTGTGTAGTGTGTAATATAAACAAAGGTGATAATAATTGTAGCTTGTATAAAAATATATATATATATATATATATAAAGAAATTGTTAGAAAAGTGGCATTTAGTTTCGGTAATGAATGAAGTTAATGAATTTGAAAATATTGTGTAAAGAAAGCGGTGTTTTCTTGCTTCTTTTTCTGTAGCAGTGTGGAGCGGCTGCGTCCTAAACCGCTACGACTGTTAGTCGAGTAGCCTACATTTAATAAGTGGCCGATTTTTTTAAATGGTTGTTTGGGTAAACATATGGGTTACTTTATTTTCTGTGCTTTCGACTAGCTAGTGCTGTTATTGTCATGCTCCTGCTAGTTATTATCCTTTAGCTGTGAAAGCTTTTCCCTGTGTTTCAGTGAGGAGGACATGGCAACCGCACTCAGTGGCCGGAGTGTGGGCGCGCGCCCCCCCAACCCCAGGAAAGGGCGCATTTTGGGAATAATCGACGCCATTCATGACGCAGTCGGACCCCCGAAACAGGCCGCCGCGGACCGGCGAGCAGTGGAGAAGACATGGAAACTCATGGACAAAGTGGTAAAAAAAAAAAGAAAAAAAAGCGTGTGGTTATACGCTTCCGGATCCTCTCTCGATGACGCAATTGCCTTATCCTCCCCTAATAACCTCAAACTAGTTTTTCGCAATCATGTAAATATCGCCCAAGTCACATTGTCGCTGTTTAAACCTCAAAACAAATGATAACCTAATTCCCCCCAAAAAGTGTTGTTTTTCCCGATCCAGAAAATTCCAGTATCTTGTGATTTTTCCATAAACTAACCCTGCGGCGCGTGGATTACTCCAATCTGGCAACACACGTCTCCTAAGAGTTGTATTGGATGTAGTTTAAGAGTCCATGAATAAACAAACGCCTTCTTCTACTTCTTGTTGTTGCGCAAGAGCGCTAGAAAGCCTGGAAAAGATCTGTTCATAGACCAGTTGTTTCAGTGATGCTGATATGGTTTCATTCGCAGCTTCTCGTGCAGGAGATTTGAACTGAATATAGGAGGCAGAATCAGGCAATAATAATACTAAAAACCGGCCTGTAATAATAGATCAGAGCTAAACATTTATATTCCATAGCAGTTCTATGCATGGAGTGAATAGACACCCATAAAACGGCAGCACAGTCTCTTAGTCTGTAGCACTGTCGCCTTGCACCTCCAGGGTCTGGGTTTGATTCCCACCTCTGGTCTGCATTGCATGCAGTTTGCATGTTCTCTCAGTGCTTGGCGGTTTTCTTCCGGCTATAGTGCCTGTTCTGTGTGTGCGTGCCCTGCAATGGATCGGCACCCAGTCCAGGGTGTACCCCGCCTCGCCTAAGGTCTCCTGGAAAAGCCCACCCCCCTCCCCACAATGCTGTATACAGGGTGAGGGAGTGAGTTTTATGATCAAATAAATGCATGTAAAATTGTACATCTGTCTGAGGGCGAATGAATACTGTTTCCTTTCTATTGTTAATACAACTTTAGTTCAAGTTACAGCAACAGGTAAAACACAGACAGAGTCATGACCAGGCTGACCCAAGCCTTCGGAAAGATGTCTTTATGTAGTTTAAAGATCTGTTCAGACTAATTCTTTCACTGTCTTTCTCACTCTGTGCCTGAAGGCAAGTTGTTGCTCTTCGAGAAACTAAAGGAAAGTGAACCAAGAAATAATACTGAATTAATAGCTAAACTTTACTAAAATCTTTGGTGCATAAAATTAATAATGAAATATGGGTGTCTGTTTCCTTCTCGCATGTCCCGTACAAATTAAAGTACTCTGTACTTGTTTCTTTGCTGCTGGTGTGGGAACATCAAAAATGCATTTTTTTCACCTTTTAATTTGGAACTTTCAAGTGGGAAGGAGCATGTGGTGTACTTTTACTTTTATGTACTTTTAAATAATTTTTAACGCCAGACCGGGTTTGCATTTTCAGTTGAAAGTGTCTGCTCGTGATTATTATATTTTATGCAAAACTTGCTAGAGTGTGTGTGCGCTAAAAGTTAAGCTGTCTTTCCAGTATCTGGCATCCCTATACATTTTACCCAGCATTTCTGCCAGTGAAGTTTGAACACACATGAGTTTGAATATGTGTAGATGTGAAGCAAATGCACAAAGTCAGCTTGCATTTTCTTTCCAGGTGAGGCTGTGTCAGAACCCTAGGCTTCAGCTGAAGAACAGCCCTCCTTACATCCTGGACATTCTGCCGGACACGTACCAGCACCTGAGGATGATCCTGTGCAAATACGAGGAGAACCAAAAGCTCGCGCAGCTCAGTGAGAATGAATACTTTAAAGTCTACATCGACAGCCTGATGAAGAAATCCAAAAGGGCAATCCGTCTTTTTAAAGAGGGCAAAGAAAGGATGTACGAGGAGCAGTCCCAGGACAGGTAGGCTCTTGGCTTTGCTTCTTTGGCCTCCCAGTTGCACAGACATAATAAAAACTAAGTTGTCCCAGAGATGCGTTTTTGCAGGCTTGAACACAAAGGAGTCTCAACAGTGTACTGTAGTGTGCGTGTGTTTGCAGTTTATTTATTTATTTATTTTTGGCCATCCTTACACGATTTGCCCTTCCTCTCTGGGTCAAGTGTTTTGACGCTGACAGGTACTTGGGTGTTAACACGGTTTTTATGTCTAATCTCTGGATAATCCTGTTCCTTTTTTTAAGAATGCCTCCAGGCGGTAGGAGGGTGAAACGCGGACAGATCGTGAAACTTATTCTCATTCCATGCATTAACTGCGCTCTAAACCCGTGTTTAACGCCAGTGTGAAGGGCTGTTCATTACCAGAGAAATCCAGGTCTGACAGATGAATCAGATCTCAGGCACTCATTCTGTCTTTCTTTCTTTTATTATGTATCATAAGGCTTAAAGGTACAGTTTGTATTGTTTGAGAAGTTTTTATAGACTTTAAATAATGAGTAACTTTGAAAGTTTCTTCCCAGAATTGCAATGCCGAGAATTATTATTATTATAATTTTTTTTGTGGTTTATTCATTGTAGGCTTCCGTTTTCATCCCAAGCTCTTTAACTAAGCAGAACAAAGTTGCTCAGGCATTTTTGAAAAACGCAAATCACAAGACAAATGTAGAAGGGAAGAAGAAGAAAGCGTGTCAGCGACCTCACTGCATTTGCATTTCACCCCAAACGACAAACTGTTTCTGTAAGCAAAAACAAAAAATCTGGTTCCTCGATAGCCAAATGTAATTTCCAATATCGGGTTTAAAGAACCGCATCATATTTCGACTTGTTGGCTTTGGTTGAGAAGCATGGCAAGTCCTCAGATGATGCCAGGAAACATTTGCATTTTCGGTTGCTGGTTCATTTCCCGGTGTTTTCTCCGTGCGGGTGCTCAATGCGGATTGTTAAAGAGCTTTTGGGAAGAGTTGTTTAATTTGGGTTGTCTGACAGCTCCGATCCTTCACTCTGACCTCACAGTCTTCTGTCTCAGCGTGTGTGTGCTTGTGTTTGAGGGAGCTATGATGAAGAAAACATGCTGGTGGGTGAGGAGCTTCCTATGTGTTTAAATGAAGGATAATAATAAAAAATGAAAGGAGGTATTGGGTAAGGGGATGGTTGAGTGTGTGCCTGTGTTTGTGTGTTGTGGTTGAGGAAGAGGAGCATTTGCTAGTCTGAGGTCTCTGGCTGACGGGCTGTCACGGCAAACTGCTGTACTCGGTGTCTGTGACACCCTGCGCGCTCACAGCAGAGGTTTTTGATGAAGGTCTGTCGCGTGTGTGTGCGCGCTCGTGTTTGTGTGCGTGTTTCAACCACCCCACCCCACCAGCGGGAGATCCACTCTGCTGCCCTCCAGGCCTCGCCGCACAAAGAGAACACCTCCCACTGGAGACAAAAGAAGAAGAAAGGACAGCGGGGACACATGCTTTTCAACTGTGTCTGTGTTTGAGGGGAAAATGTAAAAGGTGGCAAGAAGAGTGAAAATAGGATGCGCCTACTGCCACCCCCATCCACCGTGAATGTTCTTTTTTTTCTCTCTTTTTTTTTTTTTTCTCCTCCGATGATGTTAGCTGTCAGCTCTTTGTGTCCGCTAGTGTCATTCTGTCATGTGTGCAATTCTTCGTGAAGCATACTTTGACTTGCCTTAGAAATGAACCGTATTAGTAAGAGCAGAGATGCGGCGCTGGAACGCATCAGCAAGCTGCCAAGGGCCTCACATGTGCTTTTGTAATTACGCTACACCTCCTGATCCCTACCATGTGTGCGTGTGCTGTAAATATCATTCCTGCCATGCAGCCTCACACACACTTCATTCAGAGGAACAGGGAATCAGGAACATTCGTAGCTCTTGCGAGGAAATCATTGCAACCTGTGTACACACAGCACGCCTCGGCACTATCGTGTCTGTTTAGAATCCTCTTAATAAATATGCATTTGCACCGAATATATCGTCCTAGCCTCCCAGGTAAATTAGTAAGCTGACATTTTATGCATTAAAACGGTCTCATTTGCACTTGCTGAATATCTTCCTGCCCTAAAGGAGATTCCATTAATCTTACCCAATGTTAATTAGGTTTAAAGACTAGCCTAGGTTCCATGCCATGCCACACAATTAGCTTTCGATTGGAATAAGCTGGAGCATTATTCTGAGGATGGATTCTATGTTTAAACTTGAAGACATTGTTTATCATTATTGCTCATCAGCAAATTTTCCATCTGTGCTAAATATCTAAAGTGTAAAATGCTGATATGTTTAACAGTTAATCGAGGGTGTCAACCTCACTAAGCTGCCGGTGTGTGTTGCGCAGTGTTTACGATTATCGCCTGACTTTCAACACAACTCTCTGACTCAGATGGTCTACGTAAATTAGTCCTGAAAACAAAGTGCCGCTCTAAGAGCAGTCACAGCAAGACGCGACTTATTGGTAGCTTTTCAGGATTAGCTGGAAGTCTCCGTTTGTTTTTCTTTTTAAAATGCATTTATTCACCCCCCCTTCCCAGAGCCTGTTTTGTCGTTTTCGTGTTAATCTGGGGATTGCAGAGGACAGACACATTGCTGCTGAATTCAGGGATAACCCACTTATTTGCGAATTGAGTTTATTGCTGCCCACTTCAGTCTTATTCAGTTAATCGAATCGGATTTTTACTTTGGATCCAGCTCCACTTCGGCGCACACAGATATCAAGTTTAGACAGCCAGTCGCTGCTTATTATGTCTCTGTTTGAAGTCTGATTCTGATGTGTAAACATGCGAGTCGAAGCAAATTGTTGTCTTTTTTTTAAAATCGGTAGAGAAAAAAAAGCTTGTTTTCTCAGTGTTAAAGTGCTAAAAAGGCGTAAAGGTTGCTGTGGCTTTGGGGTGAGCTCTTCTGAGAGATGCCGAATGTTCATGGTGACACAAAAGTTCTTTCTAAACATTTTAAGCTTACACAGCCAAATGTTTGAGGTTTGGCTTTTATGAAAGGAGAAGAGTGGGCTTGCAGCAGGCCTAGCTTAGCTCTGAAACAGGACAGATTTACACTGGGGTAGATAATGGACAGACGTGTCCAGGTCATCTCTCTCTCTCTCTCTCTCTCTCTTTGACCTGTGTCTGGAAGAGAGCATGAGATTTTTCAGGCACTGTGCTGGCTCACATGCACTCCTTGGCTGGTATCCGTTTCTGTCCACTTTGCTGTAAATTCCACCTCCATCACTTGTACATTTCTCGAAGGCTTTGTGAAAAGACTCATTGTGACACCCAACGTTCATTGTGACACACAGTATTTCCGTGTTAGTCGCATAGTTTGTATCTCACCACAAGTGTTCCCGTAGGCTGAGGTTGAAATTTGGAAGATTATTGTAATATGTTTCTGTACACTGTAGATACATTTGCAGTCAGCCTTATTATAACAGCCTTGAAATAATTAACATAAAGCCGTCGGTTTGCGGCTGATCACAGCGTTTCATCGGCTTGTCTGTGCGAGTGGGCGTGTGTTAAATGAGCTTAAGGAAGGCTTCAGCCCTCTCAGCTCTGATAAACACAGTGCAGTGGTAGTTTAGAGTTGCACGCCTTTCAGCCCTCTACCATCTGCTGTGAGTAAAGAGCAAAGGTTTGACATGTTGCATAACCTGGAGCTTCATCATCCTCATTACCCACCACCTCTTAGCACACAGCAAGTCAAGCACATTAGACCTCGGAGGCAGATTGTACTGGGACTGAGTTTGACGATGCTGCTTGGTACATACATACACATACATACATACACATACATACACACACACACACACACACACACACATATATACATATATATATATATATATATATATATATGTATGTATGTATGTGTATGTGTGTATGTATGTATGTGTATGTATGTATGTATGTGTATGTATGTATGTATGTATGTGTATGTATGTGTATGTATGTATGTGTATGTGTGTGTATGTATGTATGTGTATGTGTGTGTATGTATGTATGTGTATGTGTGTGTATGTATGTGTATGTATGTGTGTGTATGTGTGTGTATGTATGTATATATGTATGTGTATGTATGTGTATGTGTGTGTGTATATATATATATATATATATGTATGTATATATATATATATATGT
>JAOVVA010000009.1:7766195-7776204 GCA_028565275.1 Leiocassis micropogon | reverse complement strand
TATATATATATATATATATATTAGTATGTGTGTATATATATATTAGTACGTGTGTATATATATTAGTATGTGTGTATATACAGTGCATGCATGTGTGTGTGTGTGTGTGTGTGTATAATGTATTACTTCCAGTCAATAAACAAATAACTGCTGATTTAATTACTTACTTATATATTGATTTAAATTCACATGCAGGGCATCTTATAAATTTATAATTCTTTCCATCAAATAAGTTCAACAAAATGCACACAAAAATGAGGCACTTGCAGCAATCTCACTCTTATTTTTCATGTTGTTAAATTATCTGTTTGACTGACATTAGTAATTGCAGAACATTTCTGTTATTATAGTACACCCGCCTTTAGACAGTAACACTAAAGCCGGGTTTAAATCTGGGCAGTTAAAAGTTGTGTCTTTAGGGCAGATCTTTGCCAAAGCTAAAAGGAAACCTTAAAAGATACTTAATTAACTGAATTATTCTGCTAAGGAGCAATTAGCGTACACCCAACTACTTATTTCTTGTGCCTTCTAGGAATTGGGACTGCATTATTAAATCATGTTTAACTGCTGTTATACATGCTAACACACCAGATATTGTTTTTCACCAGATATATATATTTTTTGCCTCTGATGCAGTGCAGTACATTGCGCTTCGTTCTGCTGAATGTTATTAGAAGTCACCTGACTGTGCAATGACGTGCATGGAAACATAAAGCAATTATGAATGCATTGTATTTAAGAATTAAGCATAATCCTCGCAGGTGAACAGATCACGCAACATGAAACTTTTGTGGTTAGGCTAAACAATTTGACATTACGGCAGGATCAAAAAAAATTTGGGGGAACCCTGCCTTTTTCTATACAATTTTCCGTTTAAACCTTTTTCACACTGTTTTTTGCTTCTCTGTCTGACTCGATGCTGAAGATGAAACGAAAGTGCAGATAGGACTGGAAAAAAAAGCGTGGACGTGAAACTCTACAAATAAGATGCTTGAAGAGAGGAGTGTGGCTTTTTTTTCTTCTTCTTTTTTTTTTTCTCCCCCCGACCCAGAGAGACAAAGAGCCAAAGGGAACGAGCGTGCAATAACCAAATGTCAAAGGCCTCCATCCTGGTGAATAAGAAATACACACATGACCTAAACTGCTTGCGTGTCACACTTGCTCAAATGTTATTTGAAGTCATCGTTTTTGAAATGTGAAGTTGCACCATGATTAACAAAATATTGAAATGTACAGTGAATTTATTTTTATTGGACAATAATTTCATGTCTTCACTTTTTCACTTCTAAGAGAATAGATTTCTTCCAAATCCAATGCATCACATTGCTCATTTTGAAACTTTATTACTTAAAGTTTATTAAACGCACCAACATTTACTGTAGAGTCCTCACTAAAATGCATTATTACTAGTACTCATACTTCTAAAATTACTTTGAAAATCAAAATTCTTGCTCACATGATGCTATTTGACATTTGCAATTTCCAACAATCTGGACATATTTAACTTTTTACTGTGTGGTCAAAAGTTTGTGATCATTTATGCATAATTGTCAACACAAAGTTGTATAGAAAGCATTTTTAAGGTGCAGGATTATAGTTTCTCTTTACTGGAAGTAAGAGACACAAACATGTTCAAGCATGACAACACCCCTGTGCACAAAACCAGCTCCATAAACACATGGTTTGCCAAGGTTGGAGTGGAAGAACTCGAGTGTCCCGGACGGAACCCTGATCTCAAACGCCTTTGTGCTGAATTGGAACGCTGATTAGACCTTAGCTCCTTAGTGCCTAACCTCATTTATGCTCTTGAGGCCTGAATGAACACAAAAAAAAATCCCCATAGCCACTTATTCTAGAATCTGTTAACACATCTGATGGTCCGATGGCTAGGTGAGGGGAAAACATCTATACACAACTACGCATGTTACAGTTAGTATTAGTATTTGTATACTGTTTGTTGTGATCAGTTATTGAATACTAGGGATTCTGATTCGGTGTAAACTAAAGTCGACTTACAGCTGTACACAAGCATGCCTCCAAAGTGCAACAAACCCATGCAACCCTTTTTGGTCTAATGTAACTAGAGCAGCTAGTGAGTGCAGCTTGTTTAAAAACAAATAACTAAAGTAAGCCTAGAAGCATACTTGTGTGCATTTCATGGCCACCACTTAGACCAGTCTGAATAAAATGTTTCATGACGCCCCTGATTCCTTAAAACTAGCTAATTATCTTAGAGTACCGAAGGCATGCTTGTACTCTTATCTGTCCCACCCTAGATATTTTCAGGGAGCTAAACTGCCCTGGTTGTTGCTCATTTTAGTTATTTACAGACTAAAGTTCCAAGGCCTTCAAAGTTAATGACCCCATGATGGATGAAAGGAGACTATGTCCTCCCTCATCTACGAGCCTGCTTCCCAAATGGGCCCTCTTGCTCCTATTTGCCCCTCCCTGCACCCCCCCCAGACACGACTCCAGCCCCTTACAGCTGGGTATAACACACACATACACAAGCTTAGTGAAGTTCAAACGACACCGGAGCAGGGGCCCGGTGACCAGATGTTCCAGTCTACAAGGGGGCTCTGCCCTGTGCTCTTTCTCTCTTCCTTTGTCTCTGAAAGTTTTCAGTCATCCAGATCATGTTGAACAGGGTGTCCAGTAACTGGAGTTGTGTTTCAGACTTCAAAGCTGTTTTCACCATTCAAGGTACCTCTTCCGTTCTGCCGAATGGTAGGGAAATCTGTTTAAACGCTCTGTAATTCACACCCAGGACACCATGAGACTGATGTGGCATCAGGGTCAGGAGCTGTGAACTCGCATAAAACCGCTGGGATGACTGGGATGTCATAAGCAGTGTCTCAGAGATTAGCTTTTGTTGTTACTGCTCAAAATGAGTTCAGTGTGTTCTCAAAAGAGCCCTTTGTGCTGAAACATCATTCTGATTGAAACTAGACTTCCTAAAATAACCCCTTCTCTTTTCTCGCTTTCCTTTACCTTCTCGTATACGTGCCACTTGCACGTATTACATGCCGAGCACTAGGTTTGCTTTTCTAACATTAAGCATACTTGCATTCTCTTTGCTATCTCCTCTTCCTACACCCTGCTACTCTTTCTGATTATACAGGGTAAAAAACTAAATTAAATAGTTTGACTCCAAGTTATAACGTTTAAGAAAGTTGTGTTGTGTTGCTTGGAGTCTAAGAGCAAGCAGAGTTGGCTGCATTCTCGCTGGGTGGGAAGACTGGCTTGGTTTCTTCTTCTTGATTTTTGCAATTAGTCCAGAGTGGTTCTAGAAAAATGTGGGCGTCTATAGGACATACACCAAGAATAAAGGCAGCTGTATACTTCAGGCACATAATTCACATGTCAAACTTTCCATCTAGAACTTTCACACTAAAGGCTTCTTTTGGTTAAAGGTTTTATTAGGTTTAGATAGAAACCTCTACAATAGAAGCATTTCTCTTCAGAAATTGGCAATGTTGTCGAACTTATAACATGAACTGGAGGACCAGAGGCCTTGAGGAAAAAAAAAAAGCCAAGTATACAGTGCATGTTTAATCAAGCCTTACTTCTTTTTTGGGAGCTTGAATTGAAGTTTTGTGTTTTCTTCTGTAGTGTGGTTCTTTTGTGTAGGTGAAACCCCAGCTATCACACCCCGATATGGACTAAACCCATCCGTGACTGACAGAGTGAGACGGTATCAGACTGGTCCCAAGTGAACTCTTTAGTGATTCGATTGCTATGGAAAAAGCCACTCAATTCTGAATCAGATCGACACTATAAGAACTGAAGTGAAACAAGCTTTTGTGTGATTTTTGCCTTTAGCATTTTTTTTTCTAGATAAAATGTGCTGCTAAGTAAACTACCTGCACTGAGGAAGTAAATGAAATCAAATGTCAGACAAACTAAATGAATCAGTTTTGCTCTGATCGACAAACAGGCTAATAGGTGTGAAAGCACCCTTAGATGATGATGGATACCGCTTTCCTGAAATCGCATTTGTTCTTTGATTTCGAAAAAGACTCAAGCCGTCTGCTTTACAAGTTCAGGAGGAACATTTGCTTATTTCACCCCCTTGCGTTTCCATTACAGGGGTTCAGGCCTAGAGTGACATCAGCTACCGAACCAAAATGAACCATGTGAAAGATGATCAGATTTGAGGAATCGAATGCGTGTTCGCTGTATGAATATGATTAAGCTTGGTCTGAGGGATTAAGCGATAAATTAGGGTGTGGATGTCCGAGATGAGCAGTGTGTAAAAGCTGCTGTAGGTCTTGGTCTCTCAGAATATCACAGCAAGTTGCTCCTTACTCTCGGCCGGAGGTTAAGTGTTCTGGGAACAGAGCGTGTAAACGTAGGGAGGGGGAAAAACCCAGTTACATCCTGTTCATGTGTTTCCTTTCTACTTATACCCTCTTATTATCACCCCACACACATTCACACACATGCTTGCGCAGGCACAAACACATACAAACACAAGCATGACCTTAAATCTGGTGTAGCATTCCTCAGTCCTCTAAGGGCCACCCATCACCTGAAACACAAACGCACAACGATGCGCAAACACATGCGTCCGTCCACTTCAAATCACATATACAAAGACATACTCGCTACTCCGACAAATATCCCTGTGAGTAAACTCAACCACTCAGTCCTGCCTCCCCCCCCCTCCAAACAGCTGGGGTGGAGGAGGTTTCTCTTGGGCTGATGTCATGTGGAAAAGCTGTGGCATCAAACCCTGAACGCAAGCAGTCGCGTATAAATACACACTGCAGCACTTTTCTAATCACAGAGTGGCCTTTTATTTGTCTCAGAGTTAAACAGCACAACATCTGGTTTCCTTGTTTCCTTTCTCTAAATCTAGCTGCAAGGTCAGTTCTGTCTCGAATGTTGAAGTACTTACTTCTAAGCGGTGTGACTACACAGCAGCTTGTGTGACGTCAGAGCCCCACCTGGACGCCGGTCTTTCCCAGATCGTGTCTGTACGTCTCTGCTTTACTCCAGCCAAGGGTGAGGTGGCAAGACTGATTGATATTGCCGATGGCAGAAATCAATAATAATCTCGACAGCTGGAGCTCGAGGTATAAAATTATATTTAGAGTCAGGGAAAAGGGGAAGAGGGGGAGAGGCCTTTGTGAATATTTTATATATTTATTTATTTTTTAAATGAGTCCACCATTTCATGTCAGTGCCTGTGCTGTAGGTTGGCCCAGTTCCTGCTGGCAGATGTGCATGTCGGAGTGGGAGTGTTTTTTAAGAAGCGGGGGGCGTGAAGATCGTCTGGAGATGTTTTGTCCGTAAGTGATGTGCCTTTGTGATCCTGGTCCGTCAAGAGTCTGGCTGACATAGTTGATTCATTGATGTGTGTGTGTGTGTGTGTTTGCCTGAACGCGCCTACTTTTTTGCCTTCAGGCCCATATGGCCTCCGAAATAATCACATGAAGCACACACATCAGTCCCAAGTGTGTAGGCTTCACCACATGCACATACACACACTCAGCTTTGCTTAGGTTTGCTCCAAGACCTGAAGACAAGCTGTGGATTAAAAAAATAAAAAAAACAGCTCTGAGACAGAGTTAAGCATGCAGAAGTCCGAATCACAAATTCACACCTTATCTTTACGTATCACTCTCACCACGCAGTATGCCGTGGGAAAGTCTGGTGATGACTAGACGATAAACCAAGGCCCTTCGGGATCCTCAACCAAATCTGAGAGGATTTTTGCTCACACCTGCCAATGACATTCACATTACTCCTACACTTGTCACTCAAATAGAAAAGATATGTCACCTGCTGTGAAGCATGAAGTTCAGCTTCCAAACTGCTTAACCACGTGACACACACACACACACACACACCGCACACTGGTTGCACTATCCTTGTGATATCCTTCTATCAGCCGTACACCTAAATCTAACCATAACTCTAACCATAGTAACCCAAAAGGAACAATTTCCCTCTTTTAGGTTTTACTTTATGTAAGGAAAATAATTTTGTCTTGAGGGCCAGTGGCGGCATGGTGGATTAGTATCTAACATTATGGGTCGTGGGTTCCATTCCCATCAAGTCAAAACTGTCAGTTATCCCTATGGTCGCCGCACCCAAACAGACAAGTATACAAGCGAATAGTCCAGTCTATAGACAGAGCACTCTGCATTTAACTAAGGGACTTCATACCCAGAATAGATCTACTTCCTGTTTTAACCTTCTCGCCTTGACAAAAGAAAATGTCTCTGACTGTGTTTATCTTTTGAGTCATCTTAATCCTGTGCGAGGCCTCTGATAACTTTGCCTCTAATTAGCCTGATTACACTGGTATACTGTATGTCACAGATGCCCCCTTTTTTTGTTTTTTTTTTGTTTTAAATGCTATAGTGTGGAAGTGCTCTGACTTGCTCCTCCCTCCTTCTGATAAGGCGAGAGATCCTGGAGGAGATCCTTAAGCAGCTTCGCTCTACTGGAGCAGATATTGATCTGGGAGCGGCACGCCATAAACAGTTTCATTACGGGAACAGGGAGAATGGAGGAAGAGGGGCAGGAGGAGAGGTCGGCTCCTCTTACTTTCTCTCACTCTTCCTCTGTCCATCGTCTCTGAATCGTTGCTTTAGCTCTTAAGCATTAGCAAGCTTTGTCAAGTAACTGTTACTGCTGTGGATGTTTTTGCTCCACTCACTGAAAAATAATCATTCACATATCAGGAGATTATATATATATTTTTTATAAGATTTCTTAAAAGAGGAAAGTAACTAAACCAAAAAAAGCTGAAGGTGTTTTCGTACCAGGCACCATGGTTCCCCTCTGACCAGCTTTTACATAATAGTAGTCATAGCCGACGTTTACACTACTAGCCTGAAGTGATTTCATTTTAGTTATTTACTTTAATCTGACAATGTTTTTCAGATCGTATCTGAGTCACTTTCGTATGTGGTCCTAGATCAGATATATATGTATTACACAGTTATGTGACCTGAATAAGAACAATTATCAGATCAGAATTCATGCAACTTATTTGTCCTTTGTCCCCTGCACATGTGTGGAGGCGCTTGCTGATGACGGTCAGGACCAGCAGCATGGAGATTTCATAGCAGTGCTAGGAACAACTGATAAAACGGCTAAAGCAAGGTGCCTGGGTTTCTCGTTGCTTCTGGACCTCAATAAATCCAGCTGACTAACAGGTTGTCGTTCTCCAGAGCAAAATCCCTAACATTTTTTACTTAAGTTGCATCCATAGTTTGAAATGAATGAGTGGTTAAACAAACTTGTAACATGTTTTAACCCAGATCGCGTGAGCAAAGATGCATCAATGTGCGCATGCATGCTGCTTCAGAGGACCGACACGTCCACATTAGATTATTATCTGATAAATATGAAGTGTAATCATCATGAATTTGAACCGTCATGACATGCAAACATGCCATGACATGCAGTCTGACTAAAATATCAGAATTGAACAATGAAGGTCGTCATGTGAACATATCCATATATTACCGTACCCGAGCTAACTTGCATATTTCTGCTCACCAGTAAACAAGCAGAGTTCCAGGAAGTCAACCTTCACGCTATGTTACTGATACTGTAAGAGTGTCCCTCTCGCATGCCTTCCTATTTCATCAGTTATGGCTGTGTAGTTCAGAGGATAAGTTCATCACATGGAGATAAAGGTGGGGACAGGTGCCACTGATGACGTCGCATCCTAAACTGATGTCTACTTCCATGTTTAGATACAATAGGCGTTTCATTTTAGATTCAAACCATGCGCAAGTATAGAACTCCTTTTCCATTGGACTCAAGTGGATAGTGCGCTGATCCGTGCCCAATCCATCGCAAGCCATGTTTGGAAGATTATGAAGTACCAAAAAAAGAACTGGGTAAAATATTTGTTAAATTGTCTAATAGCACAACTTAAACCTTGCAGTTGGAGCTGCTGTCTTATGTTATATTAAAAAATTATGAGTAACTATCAATTGCCAACCATAGATACATTTATTGTATAATATGAGAGCTAGAGAACGTATTACAATCTGCCATGCTGGACAACAGCATATCCACTAGGTTTCTTAACATAACCGCGAGCACGGCCGCGCTCATCTCATCGTCGCCCTGTTCATACACAGCCATGAGAAAGGAGTGCAGCTGCTGCCGCTGTAACTGACTCCTTTTCATTCTGCTTCCTAAAGCGATCAGTGCACAATCAGGCCGCTTTAACAGCACTGTGCCAGGAAACAGGATGCAGCCCTAACCAAGTTATCCGTCCCTTTGTTTACCACTCACTGGAACCCAACAGCAGGCTCTTGCTATATGTTTGCAGTATGAGGGCTGTATGAGCTCTAACATATGCACACTTTTTTTTTTTTTTTCTCTCTCTCGGTTTTTTTTTTTTTTTTTTAAATGTTGACATTAAGTAGAGTGTACTGACGCATCCTGTCATGTGATTGTGACTGTTCAGTTTGGTATGCTGTGCCTGTTCTTGTGTGTTGTGTTTCTGTTGATCACAGGCATGTTAGTTTCTTTGGTGTAGCAAGGTCATGTCTTAACCGTGTAAAGTGTCCTGTAGTAACCTCATGAAGCTGGAAATAAAACTCCGATATTCCTGTATCTGCATGTGTGTGTGTGTGTGTGTGTGTGTGTGTGCGCGCTCTCACGCACACGCATGTATTCTGCATGGCATGCAGAAAGTAGTTTCCTCACAGAGAAAATATTTCGTTCTGGGCAGATGTTATCGTCGTGGACACTGACACTTGTACAGGAAGTAACCATGTCTCAGTGTCCTTTAAACGCCCGTGATCTCGTGTGTGTGTGTGTGTGTGTGTGTGAGTGTGAGTGAAAGAGAGCACACCTGAGGCTCTGTTGAGGCCACAAGCTCCTTAATCTTGTTTGTAATAAAGTGCATTGTTCTCAGGGTGACAGGTTTAGTCACTGTTGGCTTCAGGAGATTATACCACAAACTTTTTCTGAAAATTTGTACATCATGCTTCTAGGTGTGAATCAGGAAATCACAAAAGCCTTGTGCAGCACATAACACGCGCACACATGCACAGGAAGGCGTGGCTCATTTGTCATGTTGTGGGAAGGAGATGATGCTGCTTAGTGGGCAAGGTGGTGTTACAAATTGCACAGGTATTACAGAAACTAGGACGCTTTAAGTGGAGGATTTCCCAGGGTGCTCACTCCCGACCCGCAGAAAAGACACAGTCGGTCTTCATCAAGCTTCGCAAAATTGCATCATTACATAAAGCGTCCAGGGACAGTTTCCCCCCAATACATGTTAAGTCTAATATTGGGTGTAGTGAACATTTCCGAGTCTGTAATGTTACTGCCTCACAACTCCAGGATCTCCTGTTCGATCCTGAGCTCAAGTTACTGACCGCATGCAGTTTCCTCTGAAGATGCTGCTCTGCATCCCCCCCCAAGTGTTCCCAGAATGGGGTCTGGATACACCGCAACCCTGACTGGGATGAAGTGCTTACTAATGAATGTTTCACTAGATGCAGAGATTTTGCAGTCGTCATAATTCTTTGTCTAACAACTGTTGTAAAGACCTTTTACAATAAACAAAATGGGGGAAATAAAAAGACAAAAAAAAAATCTCAAGAGATGCTATTAATTTAACTATTAATTGTATTATCAGCGATGGCTGCTTTAAGAGAAATGCCTTTTAAACTACCGTTCGGTTTCCTCATACACCATAACTTCTTTAATTAAATTAGTTTGTTCACTGTCTGTCTGTTGGTTTTCAGCGTAACTTACAGTCCTGGTCATCAAATAACATAGTAGAATTTATTTTCAATGTATGTAAATAATAAAAACAATAAAATAAAGACAAAAAAAATCATGGCAAACCACAAGATAAAATATCCATCTGGTTATTGGGTCTTACACCAAACTACTATAAAGTTATTAATGAATAAAGAAGTACGTTGAGGTGGCGGTTTGTATTTTTGTGCGGCTTGAAAATAATCCCGTGTTTAAAAAAAAAACAAAACAATATGCTAATATACAAGATCAACTATAT
>JAOVVA010000009.1:7753718-7766114 GCA_028565275.1 Leiocassis micropogon | reverse complement strand
ATAAAAATATTAGTTATGTAGTTTAAGAGAATTTTGCTGAGCAACCCTGATGATCAAACCCTGCGTTTAGGTTACTGCGTTTTCACGGGATTGTTTACGAGAACACTTGACCCCAAAGTTTGGTTCATTTTGATCAGTGAGAACACAATCACTCCAGGTTTGGCGCTGATCGAGTCAGATATGGAGACGCGACGTCATCAGCGCCTTCTGTCTGCTCTGAAATCTCCATGTGCGTGTATCACATGCCAGTCTCATCCTCTGACCTACGACTCATAGCTGATAAAGTAGGATGAGCGTTGCTCTTGAAATTCTTTTTTTATTCCGAAATAACAATAATATAAGGATTATTAATATAAGATAAATTTCCTTGTTTTCTTCTTCTCTTGGTGCACAATGCCACCTGTTGTATCGGAGAGTGTAAATATGCAAGTGTACCAGAGAATGGCCAACAAACATAATGTTAACACTGACCTGCGGGGTGTAAAGTCGGGGCAATTGTTCCTGGGCGCGGTACAAATCAATCATGCCTAATGTGAAAATGCCCTTAAACTGCATACAAGAGAGTTTTCTAAATCACACCAAAACAATTGACTCCAGAATTAAAAACAAAAAACAAAAACAAACAAAAAAAAAAGAAATAAAGCCCAGAACGATCTTTTAAGCATTTCTGATTAGAACGAGATTTACTAAGCCGTATTGTGACTATTAAGACCCAGCATTACAAGTAGTTGTGTTTATGATTTAATGTTGAAGTATGGAGAGTTTGTTAACCACAGAGGCCATGTTTGCTTATGTTAAGATTAAGCTTCTAACACACAGCCTCCTGTGAGAAATCCCTTATGCCTCTACGTCAGCTGATTTCCCACGCGCTGCAACTCTTCTAGCGGTGATCAGGTTCACATGCCGTGAGCGTCAGAAACCCAAGACATCTGTTAAGGAAGTGAGTGAGGGGGACTTTTATTTTTGCAGGGTGAGTAAAGTTGTATGAATGAAGTGAGACACATGATGGGAATGAAAGAGTGAGCCATGGAATGATGAGATGGGTGATTCCTAGCAGTGAACGATTACTCAGAGAACAACTAGTTTTTACCGATGACGCAGCTGGGGATCACCCAGGAAGCCCCAATTACACGTGCGCTTCCACACACACACACACACACACACACACACACACACACACACGCATGCAAAGAAATACACAGCTGTATGGCATCTATGACAAACCGAGGCGGTTCCCAAACCACGTCCACCTCCACTCTCTCTCTCTCCTCACCATCCTTCTTAAGTACTCGTGCTGGGAAGCATGCTCTGTGGTTTCCCTTCTCCTCTCCTTTTGTTTTTTCAGATTGCGCACTCGTTAAAAATTTACGACTTTCTTACATGTTAAGCGCCACATGGCCCAGCACCAAACTCCAAAAGCTTTTGGCTGCAGGTGCGCCAACAGTGCCATACAGGAAGTTCATCTCAGCGGTTTCCTGTACATCCCCTCCTTCGAGGCTGTAGCCACCTCTCATTTCTTTGGGAGTCTGGAGGCCATGTGCTCGGCCGCGATGGAACGGAAGCAAGCATTGTTGTCGAGGCAGCAGTTCTAGTGATAATGCATCCTTTGTATATCCCATGCAGTGCCAGAGAGCGCGTCTGCTGTGCGTGGGCGGCATCGTGTCACCGAGAGCTTGGAAAGGAAGCAGATACAAATGACTTTAATACATTTCTTATCCGGCGTGTTTGGCTAGTGTAGGCAGAGTCCACACACACAAAAAAGCTTTATTGTAGATTATTACAAACCTACTTAGATACGCTATAGATTAGCTATAGTAATGATCAATTCGGTTGGCAAACTTGAACCGAAGTACAACTGGGTGACGAAATCATGGGCTAGACCTCCAGGCAAGTGGAAACTCCTGTGTGCTTACTAAACCAAGAGCTGAAGTATTGGAGTCATGTATTTGTACATTAGTTAGCGAGGAACGCCAGTAATACAGGGCAGTTATAGTTCTTCTGTTTAATGTCATGAGGTTTGAGACTTCACCAAAGTGTTATCAAGTCAGCAGACTTATTTACAAGCTTGAGGCGTGAGCTGTGATGTTTCCTCTTTATGTCGCAAGTAAACTTATTTCTCAACTCTGTCTAGCATCTTTATTATTTATATCTTATTATCTTAATATATTGGTAATTTTCACCGAACATACAAAACACAAACATTAATTTTTTTATTTTTATATTTCTTTTTGGTGAGGTACATACAGACTTGCACGTCTACTTGGAAACTGGGATTAAAGAAAACGAATAGCCTTACATAAAATTTGTTTCTTTCAGGCATCCAGGCTATTAATTTGTCATTTACAGTGATGGTGTATACAAACACGATTATGCACTTTGTATTGTGTGTTTTGTACATGTGAGCAAATGCAGTGCTGGATTTTAGGAGCTGACAGAAGGCTGTGAATATCATTTCCAGCTAATTTCCTGCAGTGCTTCCTGTCTCTGTGGGAGGCTGAAGAATCACACTGTCTGTTCCCAGTGAATTAAGGATTATACCTTTTTTCTCTCTTCCTAATGCATATCTGCCTGCTGCTATATTATTTCTGTTTGTTGGTGTGGAAAAAGTGCAGATGTGACGGGCCCTGGTGAAACAGTCAAGCGAATAATGATGCAGGAGCGGTGCAGGAGCAATGAACACCTTCCTTTTGAACATCACACTGTGAAGCCTGACTTGCTGATTGACACTTTATTATTAGGGCATGTCTCATGTGTGCCCATGGGCAAGGATAAAGCTACTCTGTATGCATTACATTTGTGTGTGTGTGTGTGTGTGTGTGTGTGTGTGTGTGTCAGTATATGCAGGAACATTGAGTTTGTAAGTAGGTCCATTTATGAAATGTCTATTTTTTCACGATTCTTCTATTAAAGCTCTTTTTTTTTTCCTTGAAGTTTTATGAATGGTGATGTATAAATATTATATAATACACTCCCTGACCAAAAAAAGGTTTGCCATTCCAAATGATTGAAATTACTGAAAATGAGATTAGAACCCTTTATCACGTCATCAAAGCCTGGATGGATAGTGCTGAACTCATTTACTCACTCATCGTCTATACCGCTTTATCCTGTTTTCAGGGTCACGGGGACCTGGAGCCTATGCCAGGAGGCTTAGGGCAGAAGGCGGGTTACACCCTGGACAGGGTACCAATCCATCGCAGGGCACACATAAATACATACACACACCCATTCACACACTACGGGCAATTTGGGAACACCAATTAGGAATCGAACCCGGACCCTGGAGGTGCAAGGCGACAGTGCTAACCACTACACCGCCATGCCGTCATCTAGAAATGTGGCTGGAAATGGAGATCACTTGAACACTTAGTGAAGTTGTGTGGTGAAAATCTGCAGTTAAAAACCATAGCTATGTTTACTAGTGAAAATAAGAGAATTTCCATCCACACATACGATGAGATCTCACATGATTGGACTAAACACCTGTGAAGCAATAAGAAAACCACTTGGTAGAAAGACTAATCAGGGGAAAAAAAGTATTTTTGCTAGTGAGCACAACGATTTGACTTGCAATGCAAACCACTCCTGGCAACTCTTGGTATCTTAACTGCCCTATGATGTAGCTACAGTTTGTGCTGTTGTGTCCGTAAAGCAAGTTGAATATGATGGTATGTTGCAAAATATCAGCACATCTCTGAAATAGACAGACGGTCTCTCACTGGAGTGGTAAGTGGTGTTTGCTGATGAGAGAGAAAAGCAGATTGTATCTGAGTGCTGTGTAGTTCTGCACCTACCACTGAAAGGGGCCAGACCATGTAGCTCTTTACCCACTGGCACAGAAACAGATAAATAAGCACATGGCGAAACATCAACAAAACACTGTATTTATAAATGACATGAAGTTCATGTGGTGCTGTTTGAATGAATTTGTGTCTTACATGATGAAATTTAACTTCATAAATAATTTTGCCTTAAATTTTGCATTTGGTTTGTGAGTGTAGTCTAACTGAATAAAGTCTAATGATTAGATCGGATTAGATTTAACTTGTGCAGAGTACATGTACAAAGCCAGTGAAATGCAGTGAGCGTCTAACCAAAAGTGCATAACTGGCCTATTTACAATAAATAGCAGTGTGGTAAATGGATTCATATGTACAGGAGTGAGAGTGATTGATGTACAGAAAGTGCTGTAGGTAATAAAGATGAGTTATAATGACACTAATTAGGAGACATTTTTCCCCCCTTGAACAATTTTGTATCAGGAAGTCCTGCCATCTTTATTATTTTTATATAAAGGCAGTTATTTGGTTTTAATTGTAAAAAACCGTATATAGTAAATTGAAACTGCGAGCACGGTGAACATCATGATATGGCTATTATTAGGTCTGGTTTATATTTGACATGCAAAATAAATGCAGCATTTTGCATGTTAGGGTGTTATGAAGCCTTTGAAATGTTTCTGCAGACGGTTTGACGGCGAACTCACCGCTTGTGTTAAAGACCTGTATGTATTTTAATGTTGACTAATAAATTGCTTGATGTGGCGGTTTCCACAAATCCATCACTAGACGACAAAAAAGGGAACAGATGTTTCTAGACTTTCACTCTGATTAGGAGGTTCAGATAATATAAATATGTAAATTGGAAACACCCCCAACAATGTTGTATCAGAAAGTGCTGCAATCCTTTTTATTTTTATATAGAAGTCAGCCTTTTGGTTTTAATTGTTCATTTGAATTGAGTTGATTTGTTTCCTTGTTAACTCTGACTTTCCGTGGAAGGATCTAATCATAAAAAGATTTAGCGCTCCTGTTGATAAGACATTATTACAGGCATAGAAATATATTACAGTGTGCTGTCAGGGCAAGTTTTCTCTCTCTCTCTCTCTCTCTCTATGGTTTTGTTACATGCAATGACTGCAATCTTATTTAGATTTTTTCTTTTTGGGGGGAAAAAACAGTGTAGTTTGTCACACTACTACATTTCTGAGGACTTCAATGACTAACTTTAGAGTTAATGCATAACTTGTCATAGTAAACAAATAAACAGTTGGCCTTTAATTTGAGGGGTTTTTTTTAGGCTGCTATGTGAATTTAAAAAAGTAATTAAAATAAACTAACAACAACAAAAAAAAGTGTGAAATGTGGGGACCAGCCAGATGTCCCCATATTGTAAAACTATGTTCTCGTGCTTCTGTGAGACTTGGTCCTAACTGAGAACTGAAAACCAAAATGCCTACTTGAAGGGAGTCCGATATTTTGTGTGTGTGTTAATAACAGGGAGCAATTAATCAGTAATATCAAGCGTGACTGATTTGAATTTTAAATAAACACTCAGCCACCAACCCACCCGCCCGCGCACCCCCACACCCCCACACTCACACCCACCACACACACACACACACACGCACAAAAAAAATCTCTTTGTTAGCACAGTCTGAAGAATGTTTGATGAACTAATTAGCCCAGGCGTTATTATAGTGTATCACATGGGCATTTATTAGAAATTGGAAATGGCAGTCTCTCTCTCTTTTTTTTTTTCTCTCTCTCTCTCTCTCTCTCTCTTTCTCAGCGCCTCTCTCTCTCTCTTAGCATCTCTCACTCTCTCTCTCTTGCATAAATATTTATTCTGTTTTCCTGGTGACAAACCCTGATAAACAGTCCGCTGAGCTGATTAGAGCTTGTCAAATGATATTCAGCACAGAGCAAATCAGAATCAATAAATCTATCCAGTGGGAACAAAAAGATTTAATTTTAATATAGCGTGTCTCCACTGCATCTTTCTGTCTTTTACCGTTTGTGTGTTCATACTTATGCAACACAGAGAGAGAGAGAGATAACCCTGTACTGAGCTAATGTGGCTGCCAGGGGATGGCACTGAAGTGAAGTTGGGCTGGTGGGGGACACGCACAATCCATTTGACACTGTGTGTAATGAGAGAGAGGTGGCAGGCGAGCAGGGAAATGAGGAGAGCGAGCCAATTCATCAATTTCGACAGGGTTGAAGGCACTTGTGTGTCCAAACACCTTCTCCCAAATGACTCCATGCCTCCCCTCCCCTGTCTCCGGCTCCCCTGGGACAGAACTTAATTACGGTGGGAGGGGTGAGAGGCAGAAGCGTCCAAAATCTGTTGGAACAGATGAGCCAGCTTTTACCATGCACGCACACACACACACCCATGCATGCACACGCTAGGGTACTCAAAATATTTATAGTGGTTATCAGTACTAATTGGAGAACTTTTTTTTTTTTTTTTCCTTCAAGTCTGGGACAGTGGAACAGTGTTGTATGGGAAGATCTGACTAACATCATGATTATATTTATTTTCTAGCAGTGGAATTAAATAAACTTGTTAAAACAAATATACATTTATTTTTCATTAGTCTCTCATTTAATATTTTATGATATGTTGACAGTGTAAAGTAAATAATTGCCCAAGTGACATACAGTTGAGCTGAACAGATGAAGGTTAAAGACGCTGATCATGAGTCAGCAGTGTTCGTTCTCTTATCTGCACTCAAAATCTGAAAAGTTTTACGATTGAACATCTGCAGTCAACAGAGAAGTTCTTGTTTAATAATTTTTTTCTTTAGTAAATATATTTTTTAGTCTTTTAGTCTCCTTTTTTTTCCTTTTTTTCTTTTTTTCTTTTTCCAACTTGCTTTCAAAACACCACAATACACACCCTTACATGCTCTGTTAAAGGTGCTGTATTACACTCCTTACACTAACATATATCTTATTGATCTCACAAATCCGTGTTAATGTCCCTGCTGAAATAACACTCGGCTTATGCAATGTAATCCCTGAATTTCCGTCTGTTTCGCTCCTGCTACAGATGCTCTGCTTCATTGTCTGTAGCTTTAAATGCAAACGAGCTACTGCCCACATGCCCATTTATGGAAATGCGTTTTTCTATTTAGTCAGAACGCAGGAAACGGGACTTTCCTAAACGCGATGTTGAGGACTCGAGCCATACGTGGGGCTATGTAAATTCTTATTATTATTTTTGCATGGAATGACCAGGCAGGAAATTTTTAACTAGTGTTTAAGCACATTTATAGACAAAAAAAAGAAGATTTTCTAGTTTTTGATTGCGTGCACACCAAAGTTTTGAGCATGAACAGAAAGTGAATTTTGCATAATAGGTGTCCTTTAAGAGAGTGGAGAAAACGCTTTCAGGTTGGAAATGCAAGGGATAAGCTTTTGAACATGTAATTCACAAGTGTGAAAATGACACGGCCGTTGCATTATTTAAAACATAGTACAGAAAGTTTCTGCTCTTCCGTTGCAGTCCAGGATGTTCGGCCGAGCCTTAATTTACATAACATTTGTATATATTTTTTTGGATTAGTCTTTCTACACACACACACATACCAGAACTTTAAAAGGACCAGTCCTGGAATGTTAAAAAAATAACTATAAAAAAAGAAAGTGTGTATAATAAAAATTATACACACTGACTGTATAAGTATCCTGTGAGGTGATCTGTTCGACTTGGATTCACACCTTGCACATTGTGAGCGCAGCAGTGAATCATGGGATCCCACTACAGGCCATAACTGCCAGGATATGTGGCTGAGATGCTCAATCTTGTGTGTGTGTGTGTGTGTGTGTGTATGTGTGTGTTCGTGTGTGTTTGACAGTAATAAGCAGACAGTGTTATTGTTATCTCAGCTGTCTTCTGTCTATCTACAAGCAGCATTTTAAAGCTTAATAGATGAACTCCTTTATCATTATTATTATTTTTTTACATCAAGTCTGAGGATATAACAATAGAGGGGAAAAAATGAAACTCTGGACCTCTGCGGTTAAATTCTTTGCCGAAAGTTAAAAGAAGTAAATGAAAATAATAGATTCTTTTGAATGGACTCATTTCCATATAGGTCATTCAAGCTGCAAATGTGTTTCTATTTTAGATTGTTGGCAAAATTCCTAATCTAATAAGATCATACAAGCGATATGAGCGTCTCCGCGTATATATCCGAGTTAAAGAAGCTCTTTGCCGCAGACCGACTCGAGGAAGATCAAATGTAAAGAGACAGATTAAGGTTTAAAGACATCTTGTGTGTCTTCAAAGCTACCCGCTTGAGTTTTGCTCAGCTTTGTGCTTTGGAGAAGCTGTTTTGATGTTCTAGCTGGTGTGTTAGTTTTATGGTAGAGTGTAAAAGGATTTTTTTTTTTTTTAAACTTGTGACTGCTAAGTGATAACCCATGATGTACGTTTACATTTTACAGAACATGCTACATGTGTTAGTTAAACATCACACCAAAACAGTCATCAGCTTCCCCTACATACTTCAGCTGCTTTACTTAGCTCAGTGGTTAAAGTTCCTGCTGCTGAACCTAAAACCAAGTAGACCCCAAAACAGGAAAGTAATTCTGTTTGTGATGATTGTCACAAGTCTAGGTTGTGTTGGTTTTGTTGCTAAATGACGTTTTTCTTTTCTTTCTTTTTTTTTTTTTGCTTAGCTGGGCTTTGTGCTGTTTCAGAGCTTCTTGTTTCAAAAACACTAAAAATAAAAAAGGTTCAGCGATGTACTTCGAATACTTCCTGCCACATTTATTCTTGGAGCGGTGTTTACAGCTTGAAGCCGGTGCAACATTTGTTTGTCAGGATGGACGTTTGGACATGCATGGATCTGACAGCTTGATTTATTTGTCAGCGTGTTAGTCACAATTGGGCAGGAATTAAATCTGGCGGGGGAAACAATTCATCTCTTCCAAGTCAGGCTTTATCATGCACTTTAGCTGTTTGTTCCTCCTCTCTGGTTCTTTGTTAAACGCTGAGTGCGTCAAGGTTTAGATGACAACTGAGGTGTGTATGCGTGTGCCACATGTCCTCCCAACACTGTAATGGAAAAGCTTTTCACTTTTTCCCCCACAAATAATAATCAGTAGTTTTATTCTGTGTGTGAGGGAGACACACACACACACACACACACACACACACACACACTGCCCACACACACTGCCCACAGAGGATACTTATTAAACCTCACCTATATTGTGGCCCTGATGTGTTCTACTGCCATTAGGCAGTCTGAGTGTGTGTGCTTGCTTGTCAGTTGATCAGCTGGCTTACCATGCTGTGTAACAGTCTGGTTGACACACACACACACACACACACACACACACACACACACACACACACACACACACACACAGAGATCTTGGCTAACAGAGTGCTGCTGTCTGCCAGGTGTTATCCTGATGAGTCCCGCCCCTGCCCTTCTGGGCTCGGTCCTCCTGGGAGCGTACTGATGAAGAAGGAAACAGTCCGACTGCAGAGCCAACACTGATGACGTCACGTTACCTCGACATGATGTATATCTGTTTATTTATTTGCTTGCTCATCCATTGATGTGGCTCCACAGTCAGGACGAATAAAAGGTTCTTTCTTTCTGCTCGAGATACTCTGAGTTATAACAGAATCTTAACGTGTGATAATGTTACACTCTTTAAACTGAAACTAAAACAACACAAAAAAAAACACGGACAAATGTTTGTCTTACAAGGCTGCTTTCACAGTAGTGATATGGCCACAGATCAGAGTACACTTGATTGCAGAATCCAGTATGTTTCAGTACACTAGAATTGGCATGTAAGCTAACCATAGCAAAAACACTTACCACTATGTAAAATGCGACGTCATCACACTGCACGCTCTGACCTGAAATGTTTTAAAGAGAAACAGAAGTCAATCAATTCTGAAACAAAAACAGACCCATTCGATTCAAGTAATTGAATTTATTAATAAAACGTTGATTAAATTGCATGCTCTAGTTTTTTAACTTTCTTTTCATACTTGTTTTATTTTAAATTAGCTACATAGACTTCATGTGCTCCATGTATCAGCTGATCTTTGATCATCTGTGCAGTTGAGAGTTAAGGGCCTTGCTCAAGGGCCAAATAGGAGCAACATGGTGGTGCTGGGGTTTAAACCTGAAATCTTCTGATCAGTGGTTCAACACCTTAACCACTGATCTACTCTGTCAAATGCCCTAAATGTAAAAAAAACAAATAAACAGTCAGATTGCAGCCTTCAAGGGGGTTTGAAGCTTGTGACCAGAGGAGTGTGCAAAATATTTGCTCTTTCTGAGTGGATTAGCATGCCATTCTAGTAGATTGGATTAGGTCTGCTTTGAATACGTTTTAGGTAAACTCTTGGTAATGAGTGAAAATAAATAGTTTTTTATTTATTTATTTATTTTATTTAACATTATTTGTGTAAGGCCATGGTAGTAATATTAAATCAGTCTAGCTGCTGATGATTTTCATACCATGAAGAAACTAATCAGAAAAATGGTTATGCTCTATGAAATCTAAGCTACATGAACCTTTTATAGACGTGTGTGTGTGTGTGTGTGTGTGTGTGTGTGTGTGTTCTTATTCTCAAATGTCACATTTTACAGAATTGACCTTGGTGAACTATACACAACACTTGTTTTTGTGTTTGTGCCAACATTGACTCTTGATTACACATGCAGTGTTAGAACAGAAGGAACTTCTGCGAAATGACCTCCGGGTTATCACACTTAACTCATGCGAAAGGCTACTGTAAAGAAGAGATAATATCAGAGTTCTTCTAAAGTCTCTGGCATTGTAAAAGGGAGAATGCTTTACTTTTTTTTCCCCTCAGTCTTTGTGTGGGAAGCAGGTTATTGTGGAGTGCACACATTTTTGATGCAGACACATTATCCATGAATACAGTGTTTATACTTTTTGTTTTAAGGAAACTGATTTGCTGTGAAACATGCTCTTTGTGGCCATGAAGTGTTTTGAAACCCACCAAATCCGTTGTTAACAATGCAGCTCAGGCAACTCTGTAACTAACAGTCTTGTGCTTAATCCTGGGGTTAGTGCGATTCCTGCCTCAGTAGTGCACTATTAGCGCTTCTTTTTAGAGATTCACCAATTGCAGTTGAAGTCTAACTTAAAAAAAAAAAAGGCGTTAAAAAAGACATATAGTTCTTTCCCAGCACAACCAGCACAGAATGGTTACATCAGCCAATCATCGGACCTGACTAATCAAGCTGATCAAAACCGTCTGATTCCTATCGATTGGTGCATATCTTCTTGCAGCTTTTATTTTTTACCACTAGTTGCAATAATAATGTTGTACTGTTAAATATGCAAAAATATATAAAAGTGTGCTGCTCAATGATTGTGCACCATAAAAAAAAAGTAATTTAAAAGAGGTAGTTAATATTTTAATGAAGTTCATGAAGATTAACATTTGGTGAAGGTTAATAAATGCACAAGCTCCTGCATAGGTCTGGAATAATTTTGGCTTGAACAGGAGAACCCTTGTAAGGCCATCTGCCATATGCGTATGAAAATTAGTCCAGTCTGTGTGATATTCATGAAATTAAGCTTTTTTTTTTGCCTTTGAACTTTTAACTATTCTTTTAATTAAAGTTCATTATATTTCTATTTGCTCCAATAAAATAAATATTCCTTAAACGTGACATTAAACTTTGTGTGTGTTTTGGATGAATTTAAGTTACATTATGAGGCGAGGCACAGGTGTACAGGAAACCATGTGCACGTCACACAGTCCGTTACACTCGTTAAACAGCTGCCACACACACACACACACACACACACACACACCCCCTTGAGAATTGTGGGTCATAGATCTGACGTCTGTTTTGCTATTATATACCAAAATGTCAAGATGTTACTTTTCTTTTGGCTCATAAACGTGTTTGCAGGAGTATTGGCATTTGCATTAGCTTAAATAATGTGAGTGTGTGTTAGTAGGGCAGGTTTTGAGAGACTTTGTACAGTGACATGTCACATGCAATGTTGTATATGTATCTTAATGGAGGGCTGTGTGTCTGGATAAGAGATCTCTCTCTCTCTCTCTCTCTCTTTTTGTGGCTAAATGGTCCAGCTATTAATCAAATCAGTGGTTGCTCTCTGCTGTCTCCACTGGGACAGGCAGCATATGCTGCAGCAATACTAAAACCAGAGTATTGTGGTGAATTTAGTCCAGCAACCACATGCTTGCACAATCCAGCATTTAGTGCTCTTTACGTGGCTCGGAAAGGCTTCGTCTTCCAGGCAGACGCTCCTGGCTTGCATTGTAGGGATAGAATTACGAGGAATGGAAGTGATTAGATTTTAAAATAAAAAAATTGCAAGTTCTACAACCCAGCTGAGCCTGTGAGGACGTGACCGCTTTGGGGTGTGTATATATGTGTGTGTATGTGTGTGTGGACTTTTGGTCCTTTTCTATGCTATAGCAGGGGTCACCAACAGGTGGTGCACAATCCTGACGTGAACCCAGGAAAAGCATTTCAACTGATCTCAAATCAAATTCAAATTTTATTTGTCACGTACACAGTCATACACAGTACGATATGCAGTGAAATGCTTTTTCGACTGCCAG